>CM053790.1:503194284-503356784 GCA_028749045.1 Cupressus sempervirens
GTGAATGTGTGGCATCATCATAATGTACCTTGGAAATGATACTGCCAAGATAAGCATTTGAGACCAAACATACGTACATGGGGGTTATTTGGCAGCCTCTTTCTGGACATACATCTCAACTCCCACATACTCCAACAAAGTGGTAAAATAGAAGGCACAAGGGCAAGACCCACTAAAGACTAAGTGGTGAGATGACTTAAAAGTAGAAATGTTTGTGCAAAAATTGAACAATATAAAGTGCTAGGTGATGGGGCTGCTTATGGGATAAAATATTAGACTTACATGAATATTTGAAGTGACTTTCATTCTTTAAGAGCTAGGGAATTGGGTTGGTTCATTAAATGAGACAGGAGGTTTAAGCTGTAACATAATTGAGTGCACACGGGCTACAAAAGGTCAGCAACAAATTAGAATGTAGAGCCCTGTGTTGGTAAACAAAGTTGTCACTTTCAAAATATATGTAATTTGGTCCAATGGAATAATTAGACAAACCAGTTTTCAGCAGTTGGATAGGTCACTAAGAATATGACCTTTGTCTGTGTGTAGAGGGGAAGTTCACTCGTATGATTTGGTTTAGATTTTCAGATAAAAACTTACACCCCAATGAAGATTTTATTTAAAAAGCTTTTGATAATGAATATACAAACATTTTTCAGCAGCTTTTAATTTACTTGTTTAGTGTCACCAATGGAAATTAAAGGCCATGCTCATAAGAAACCATTGATATTGATCTGATTTTTGTATTGTATGAACATTTATAAGATGTCATTATATAGTTCATGATGTAAATTAGGATCTTGAGAATTTGACTTAATGAACGAGCAAATTTAATAAAGGTGATTATATTCACATACCAAGAATATAATGAGATCACGCCAACACAACACAACATTTGTATTTACTTTTCAAAATTTGTTTTGCATTAATAGTGAAGCTATTGCTGCTCTCTCTTTCATTAAGTGCCAAAAAGTCCCATTACAATAATATCACGCCCCTTATATAGACAGGTCTCCTTGTAACTATCCAAGATTGAGTTAGCAAACTCTTTTTTGTGCATTTTAATCATGGTTAAGAACCTAGCAATTTATATGTAAAAATATTCAATTTTCTTACTTTGAACAAAAGACCAAAATAATTTATTTACAAGCCACAATAAGAGACAAGTACAAAACAAGGCAGGAAAATATTAAAAAATTGATGTTCTTTTAATGTATTGCACTCTGAATAAAACTTTTTGAATAACCACCTATGCCTGTGAACTCAGAGATTTAGCTTTAGAAGCTCTGTCGGCATTAAGGAATCCTCCCATGAATTCATATCCGGGGATAAAAACATTATGCATCCTTACCTTCGAAGTAACACATTTATCTTGTATTTTAGTCAATTCCTATTGATATGCTGGCACATTACATCCCTCTAAGGTGACGAACAAAATTCAGTTTCTTTGTAACATCTGCATCAGATACCCTGTTCTCAATTTCTGAATTAATTCTTTCAGTGAACATGTCCAAAAGAACTTGAGAATCAATAAGCTGAAGATCCTTTTCTGTTGTTGAACATGTAATTATTGTGATTTTCATGTGGGTTGGTGAATACTGTTTCAGTGAAGTCTTCAGATACACCTCTGACATTTCTGGAATTTCTTTTGTCAAAGCTTGCTAGGTGCTCCTTTGTCATTTCCATTTCTTGTCTTTTCTTGTTCCTGTAAAAGGATCTTTTTATAGACATCCTTTTCTTTAGTTACAAATTTTAAAGCTTTTTTGTTCATGCCATCAATCCATGCTTCTAGCATTTTACCATGAGATTTCTCAATAATTCCACCTAGACCTGTAAGAGCTGATGCTTTATCAGTAGTTATGGTTGTGCTTGAGGAATCTGATACAGAATCAATATATGATATCAACACTTGCATTTAATCTTTGAGTTGTTCCTTTGATTTCTTTTCCTTCTTAGCTCTTTGTAATAGCTTGACTGTAGATACCTCAAAATTATGAAAATTTCCATCAGCAATGGCCATACAGGATCTACTTTGCTGATGTTGAAATCACCTTCAGTGGCTTCATTTATGTCCTTAATTGTAATTAGTCTAGCTATTTGACACAGGTTTCGTGAGGTAGTCTCAACCGAGAGCCTTGACTTGACTCTGTCTTTCTTAACCTTTTTTGACTTCTAAAGGATACCAATGAACACACTAAGATCAGGGACCACTTCTTATTTTACCCGTTTCTTTTTCTGCAAACTATTTTGTGACCAAGATGGCCTGTAAGGATTCCTGTACATTAGTAAATGCTGATTTTAGAGGTGTGGTGAGGTTGGAGACTGATGGTACTTGCTCATCATCCTGAGTTATATCTATCATTGGTATTTCTGTTGACACAAAAATATCTTGAGATGAAGGAACATCATGAGGAGGGGTTGCCATAACCATATGTGAAGGGACATTAGGAAGTTGTTGATCTTTTTCAGCTGTAGGCTCTCGTATAGTTGCACCATCTTTTTCTCCCACAGTTTCAGAAACCGTATCCTACACTTTGCCTTTAGCTTTAGACCTCTTTTTCTGTATTGTAAAGTCTCCTTCACATGCCTTGGTAAGATCTTGTACTTTGTCTGGATCTTCATCACCACTATTATTTTCTGATATCACCTATTGAGATTCATTAGAGGGAGGATTCAACATTTCAAAGGAAGATGCAGTACCATGAGAGTCATTCTTTTTCATTGGAGCAGTTCCTTCACTTGAAAGTTGGATGGTTGTAATTTCTATCCTTTTCTTCTTCAACCATTCATCAGTTCTCTTTGTAATCACAATGATTCTTTTAGTGAAGTTTCTCAATTCTGGAATCTTCCAGCCCAAAGGGGTCAGCAATAGCAATTGTATCATCTCAAACTAAAAAGGGTCAACAGCGTACAGCCTGTCACCCTCTGTTCCGGTTACATCTAATCTTACCTTAAAGTAAATCTCTTGTTTGACAATGAGTTTAATTTAGTCCCTTCTAACTTTGAAATCATCTTCACAGCGCTCCCAAAAATCCTCAATGGTAGGAAAGTGGTCAAATCCAAGACCAAGTCCTAATTCCTTCACAACATATCCCTTACTCTCAAAGGTAAATCGGATGTCATAGGTGTACAGGTTGATTTTGACAATTGGCCTTTCAATATCTTTAGCATCAACGTAAGTTTCACAGGTGTAGTGGCCAAAACCTATTCGAAATTGACTGCCTGTGACCCTTTGCAAATCCTATTGATCTGGAAAACATGCATGCAGACTTCGATTATAGACTTTGATTAATGCCAACTTGTCATCTACAAACCTTGGAAGCATGAAACGACACCCATCATAACTTGCTAGCTTGAAGTAGGTAAACTTTGGAAATTGAATGAAGTAGCTACAAAATTGCTGAACCACTGTTGCCACCTGTGGTGAAAATCTGAGCTCGATAGTACCTTGATGCTCTCTTTCAGCATAGTAAATATTTACCCTCTTGAAATGATGATAACTGTTCACCTACTGTCATTGAGGGTGATAATTATAAATCAATGCAACAGCATCATATATAACATGTTCATTAATTCCTAGCTAACTTTTTATTTCCGCAATAGCACAAAAGAGATAGGAAGTCATATAGAAAGAATTATCTGCTTCAAGCCACATTAGTTGACTATGCAAGTTGTTACTTATAATCTCCACCCAATCAATGAATTGCATTCCCTCGCAGACGATGCTGATCAAAAGGAACATCCAACTTTCAAATTCATGTGAATCTTTATTTCCCATCATTCTACTTAGAAGGATCACAATATGGGGAACATTCTCCTTCAGTTTTGATTGGCGAATCAAATTAGGTAATTGTGATTTATCCTTGGCTGCTAAAAGCCAATTTTTAGCAAGGCTATTGAGACACAAATCTTTATTATTGGTAAAATACTCTTCGGTATATTTCTTACTGATTTTTGTATATAGGTCCTAGATTGGTAACCAAAGCACAATAGCCATGGACATTGGATCCAACCTTGCCATTGCCCTGTATCTGGTGCTATCACCTCTTGTGTATCCGAACTGTAAGCCTTCATGCATTCCAAAACCAATTGTGAACACTGTACCACTGCTGGATGACCTTCTGCACATGCCAAGCCACTAGAGAGCATCTGTGTTACAACTAAGGCATTTTCTTGTGTCTCGATTGATTGCCAAAAATTAGGTAAGCTGACATGTTCCATAATCATATCAGCAATATCAGGAAGTGAACATTTTTAAATGGGGGCATACTCATATTTGTGATATTCACATTTCATTTTTGTCTAACTGTAGACAACTGGTTACAGGTATTGAAATGTTGTTTTACACGGTTTGCTTGTTGTCTCTTGTTTGCAAATTTTGCCAATCTTGTTTTACTAATAAAATGTTCAAACATGGATTTTAAATTGTTTGACGATTCGACTTGATTGTTTCAAGCATAAGCTCCCATTCATCCTATGCTGTTCCCAACAAAGATTATACTATTATCGCAAATAATGGGGATATTTAGCGAAGGATGGAAGATAATGATCGTGTTCCTTAGTGATTGTGTTTGCCTTCAACTTATCACATTATTTTAGAACCTTCATTTCACCACATTAGTTACCACAAGTCCATGTTGCACATATCCTTTGCAAAAGCAATTAGTCAAGAACCATTGCATTTGACATGAACATGGAATATGAAAGTTGCTATTGAGCTTTGCGCATTGTATATCTTTGAATCTCTGAGTTTTTCCTTCAATAGATACCCTCGTACCTATTTAGAATCCCATACCACACTTGATGACAACAGACACATGAACTATGCTTATAGTTTAAACCTCCATCTGGCACAACTTCACTTGCCAATAGTTTGGATGCACTATTTATGATTTCTAGAAGTAATTCCCTTTAAGGAAGGATTATTTGTGATTTCCAGAAGTAATTCTCTTTGAGGAATTATGTCGAACAACTCACATACATTTTGTGACAAGTCCTACTGTTTGCAATGACTTCTCTCCAAATCGCTAGACCAAAAATATTCATATTGCACTAGTGTTGCTATAGACCACGCTCCTCATTACATATAGTCCCTACACCCGACACTTCCACCCACGTTCATATCTGTTTGAATGATGTTTTATATCAAAGGAGACCACATGCATTTTGTCAATCATATGGGAAAACCTTACATCATCAAATCACCCATGGCTGTGTTTTTTGCATTATGATCTAGTGTTCATTGCCAACTTCAACCAATTGCGTTTAATCTTCATGTGTGAATTGATCTTGGTTAGAGACTTGCAAAGCTTCCTTGTCAACTTATTGGGTTGCTCTTCTCGTAGTAATGTATACACATGCATTACACTCTTGTATTGTAAGCGCACTTGCTTGCCAACGAGTATTCAACCAAGCAACTTGAGCCCCTCCTTGACATTCCCATAGAATATACGCGCCAATATCAATGGTATTTGGACAAGTTAATTGCTATGCACTATAAAACTTATCACATGTTTAACGCTAGCAAGAGGATGGAGTCATCCTGCTAGGTTGAGATATCTTTCGTGCATTGGTAGAACTCCTTGTCTTTCCATTTTGGATGCCATTTTCCACCTTTGCAAATGATGTACAATAAGGTATATTTCAAAATGTTTGTATGCATTCTACATAGGGACATTCTATTGACTAGTTGATGTATGACCTCTGTGCATTGATTGGGACATAACAATGACTATAAAACTAGGATGTGTTTGAGAATACTTCATCACATCATGATTTTTGGAGCTTCCCTTCTAAAACCATTTTGAGTATGTCATAATCAATGAAAAGAAGAATGAAATTGCTTGCGCATCTATGTTAGCTTGTAGGTCATTTATGAGATTTGGTCTTGAGCATTGCTGATAGTGAGTCACTTTGGCATGAAAGAATGACTTTTGTCTTCTTGAAAATGCCTTTTGTATATGTCTTGGTGTACAGTTTGAACTATAATATTTGACAAAACCTATTGTCATTTAAATGGACATCATCACCGTGCAAATAATTTTTGAGATTATTTCATCTTGTATCATCAATAACCCTTCATGGTAGCATTGCCCTATTGTTTATATTGCCCATATCAATTTATTCAACTATGCATAGTTTTCTAACGTTGCATAGTAAACAACATTTTGGCAAAGGTTGATGTTATTTTCTTTATACCCATTGTGCAATCACATAAAACTTTTTGAAAAGCCTTTGTGCTAAAGTGAATCTTTGCTAACATAATGGGTATGGAACTATAAAAGAACACAACTTGGTGTCTATTACAACGACCTTGTCCTTATAGATACTTGTGGCGAGGAAGGTGGAGCTCGAGCTAAATTAGTTGCATTTTCTATAACGCGTATAATTTTTTTTCACTTGTTCATTCTATGCATATTTTGAAATGAATCGTTTCATTATTTGAGACAAACATATCACTTCAATAGTTGTCTTATAAAACGTTTTAACCACTCATTGCATGTGTATCATGACGCTTTCTACCACATTGTGTAATAGGATTGTTTTATGCTTTTTGAGTGTACTAGTTCATACTTTTTTTGTGAAGCTTGCATCCATTTGATTTTTATGTTTTTTTGGTTCACAACTGTGAGCCATCAATAACCGTTTCTTGAAATAAGGTTTGATTTCAAGGTTTGAAATGCTTTACTTTGGAGCTTTCAAAACCTTATTCTGGTTATGCATGGTCGTTTTTGGAGCACTCAAAATTTAAACTAGTTATGAGTTTGACCTTTTTGAGTATGAAGGTTCAGATTTTGACTTTCTTCAACATCTTATAAGAAAAGGTTAGGATTGCTGACTTTTTGAGCATTAAGAACTTGCAAGTTATGAGTGCTTGGTTTCTGAACGCTAATATCTAATTTGGTTTTGTATGCTCAATTTTCGAGTGCTCAAAACTAATTTGGTTATGTGTACTCAAATTTTGAGCACTGAAAACCTTTTTGGTTAGAAATTCAAATATATCAAGCAACATAGCATAACTTCAAAAATTATTCACGGTTTTTCGCAAAATAAGGCTCATTTTGAAGGTATAAACGAGCACTTAAGACTATTTCGAAAAATAACTTTAATTTTCTATTAAATTGAGCCATATATTTTTATAATGGTGGGACCCTAAAATTTTAAATTTTCTGACCATATAAGGATCAAAGCAACAGTATGGAAAATCATAAGTACTTAGAATTTATCTGAAGATTTAACATTGTAAACCAAAAATAACCATATAAAAACACTAACAATTGCAGAAGTGCTATCAGGGACTAGGCTTGAGGATTAGGGGACGGTCTATATTTGATGATGACAAGAGGGGATGTGTACCAAATATTCATAATACTTTTAAAATTAGGTATAAAAAATGTGTATGGAATAACAAAAGATACTTAGAAAATTTAAATACATTGCATTAAACAATAAAAATGTTGATTATAGAATCTTTAACATAGCATATTCAAAATGCTGATTACATTCAGAAAATTAATATTCAAATACATTCAAATACATCTTGCTTATGGTCCAATACCTCCATTCATGCCTGAAGTCTTGCCAAACTTCTCACACTTGAACTTTAAGACTCCTGTGAAACTTGTACAAACCACTATTGACCAACCCACTTTTTGTTGCATCATCACCAATTTGTGTTGGACTACCCTTAGATTCAAGCATGTTTACGTCAATTAGATGGAAGGCGCTTTGTACAACAAGAAGTTTCTTTAACCTCCTATAGGCTTGTTCTTTATAATAAGGTGGGTGTATTACGAGAATAGATAAGTGTCTATTATTAGTTAATGGTAATCTATTGTAAATATTAGAATGTTTGTATATTTAAGTTAGTTGTAGACAACAGTTAGTTTTCTCTTAGCTAGAACATAAAGTTTCTATTCTTTACGATTGTTTGCTAAGGAAACATCGTTCCATTCATTTGTATATATAGATCTCTTGGTCTGTGTTAATATAAGCAAGTAGTTTACCAATTACTTTGTAATATGGTATTAGAGCCTAGTTAAATTTTTTGGAAATAATAAATTCTTAATTGAAATTTATAGATTACTATTTTCGAAATTATTTTTCCTTACATACCTGCTTCAAAATCTCTATTTTTTGCTACGGTTTTTAGAGGAGAAAGTCTGCAAAATTGTGTTGGAACTAAGCAACCTCTACAAGTCGTGATTTTTTTTTTTATCTAAAATGAAAATCATAGATCTCTGTATGTGATTGCGTTGTAGTTGTTGAGATTTGTCTTTCCAATCAAAGACATGACATCCATAGCCTTTCTTCGATCATTTTCTCAGATGATATTTTGATGTCGTGCGTCTGCTAAAAATGGCATTGAGGGTGAAAAATCTCCTTTTGTGTCTTTGTTTCATCCTCACTATTGTCTCAGCCAAAACACCTCTTTTTTGGAAAACTTAGACGTCTTTCTGCCTGCTTGCGAACGACAAATGCCATTTTTCTCTGCAACTTTCTCCTCCATGGCTGCTGACCAGGGTTTTGCTTAAAACCCTAAATTTTGAGCTCGATTTTTTTTTTGATTACATATTCTTGGTGGGTTTTTTGAGATCTCAATTGGGATCTCTGATTTTTCTAGATGCCTCGATATTCGAGCCAACAGATCCAGAAATCAACAACATTCTTTCTGGGTTTTTTGAGCTCTCTTCTGGGACACCCTTCAAATTTTTTGGGTCTTCCTCTTTTTTACCTCAAAGAATGTGCCTTCACAGATACACTTTTTCATTAGAAAATGTGCTACAATATCTTTGACATATTTTGCTCGAGAGCAACTCAAAATTCAATGGTTGAAATTATGGCACTTGGAAGTAGTAGATCATAGCATTTTTTAAATATCGGAATATCAATCAGATTTTACTAGGTGTTACACAACGTTCTAGTGCCCTTGGCATTGATTAGGATTCAAGGGATCCGAATAATCAAGAGGCGGTGATGCTTCTCAAATTATCCAAAGTTGATGATCAACTCTCTCAGAATTTATTCGGCAAGACAATTGCTTAGATATGGGCACATCTCTAAGGTAATGAGACTTCCAACATAAATAGAGCTTTCTTTCTGAAAAACACTCTGTTTTCTATTATCATGGATGAGCGAACATTGCTCCAAGCTCACCTGAATAGATTCTACAAATCCGTGATCTACTTGCCATTGGTTGCAAGATGGAGGAAGATGATATTGTGGTTATCACTCTTCGGAGTTTACCCAAATCCTACGAGTATTTTATCGAGACACTCAACATCATGCCTTTTGGTGTTGATATGAAGTTCACCGATCTTTGCACACTTCTCCTTCAGCAAGATTGGTGGAAACAATAGTTCGGTAGCAGTTCTAGCTCCAGGTCCACAGAGAAAGCCTTTGTTGCTAAATCCTTTCAAAAGGATAAAGGCAAGTCTCAGTAGAAGTCCTCTACTCCAGCTTCATAAGGCTTCCAAAAGAACATTCAATGCAACTACTGCCACAAATTTGGTCTCATGAAGGTTGAATGTTGGAAATGCTTAGCTGCCCATCTAAGCAATCAAGTTCGCAGCCCAAAGCGAATAGTGTAGAGCACGTTGAGTAGATGAAATCTACCTTTTAAGCCTTCATGGTTACAACATCTGCAGATCATTTGAAGTCGTTTGTTTGGTACATTGATTTAGGTGCCTCTCATCATTTCACCCACCACAGAGATTGGTTCACTGACTACCAGCCTTACTTAGATTCTATTATTCTTGGTGGCGGAGAAGAGTATACCATTACCAGCCTTACTCGGATTCTGTTATTTTTGGTGGCAGAGAAGAGTACATTGTTGCCGGTAAAGGGAACATTTAGATCCAGTTTGCTGGGAGGAATCTCATTTTTGTCGATGTTTACTATGTTCCAGGGATGAACTAAATCTACTCTCAGTCAGTCAGTTACTGCCGCATTCTCCACAGTTGGATGTCACCTTTAGTTCACATCAGTGTACTATTACTGATAGGGTGACTCTGTCAATTGTTGTAGTGGGTCTTGAGGATCATGGTCTTTTCTGACTTATTGGTTCTAGTCATTCTCGGGACTTAGCTATGACTGCTCGGCGGTCTTCTGTTAGCACACTTTGGCATCAACCATATGGGCACTTAAATGTGCATTATCTCTCTTGCTCGGGAAGAGCTTGTCCTTAGTTTGCCAGAGATTCAGAGTTAGCAACTTTGAGTTTATGATGCACGCTAGGCTGGGAAGCAACATCGCACACCCTTCACTAGTGATGATTCATGGGGAGCTTCTTAGGTACTTTAGCTTGTTTATGCCGATGTCTGTGGCGCTATGGCCACTCCTTTTGTTTTTCGGTCTAGGTATTTTCTATTGTGTGTTAATGATTTCAGTAGAAAAATGTGGGTGTATTTTCTTAAAATGAAATCAGATGCATTACCTGTATTTCATAAGTTTAAACTTTTAGTTGAAAAAGAATTTGGAAAATCTATTATTACTCTTAGATTAGACAATGGGGGGAATTTTGTTCTAATGAATTCTCTAGCTTCTTGGATACTCATGGCATCAAACGCTAGTTAACCACACCCCCCACACCACAACAGAACAATGTAGTTGAACGACAGAACAAAACAATCACCGATATGGCTCTATCCATGCTTGAACACAAACATGTTCCGAAGAAGTTCTAGGTAGAAGCATTCAACACTGGAGTTTATCTTTTGAACTGGTCACCCACAGTGGCGATCAAAGGTAAGACTTCGGAGGAGGCCTGGTCAGGTCTTAAGCCCAAAATCAATCATTTTAAGGTATTTGGCTCCCTTGCTTTTGTTTGGATCTCTGATGCATCACACACCAAGTTGGATGCCAAGAGTCAGAAAATTATGCTTGCTTGATACAGTAGTCTTCACAAGGCCTACCACTTGATTGACACTGAGACATCTCGTCTCCTGTACAATCGTGATGTAGACTTTGATGAGTGGCGAGGACCATTTCCACTTGTTTCTCCTGTTTCTGATCCATCAGATCAACCTGTGAAGGCTCATGATTTGGGAGTTAGGCTTCCATTAGGTCCACCTAATTGGAGGGCTCCAATAGCTCCTGTAGCTCTAGTTATACCAGTGATCCCTGTATAGACATCACCAACTTCTCTTGCAGGATCACCTCGCTTTGTAGATGCTTCACCTGAGTTGATCAAGAGTCTTGTGATGAGAAACTTGATCACCAAGCATCGCTTGATACTAATTTTGGTCGTTCTCTCCAACCTAAGTGGTGGGCTGAGACACTTGTTGATCTTCACAATGATGAACTCATTGATGGGAGAACTGCTCGGAAAAAGAGCAAACCTACAAAGTCTTTTAACTTTGCTCTCATGGCCAACATTCACAATGTGTTTGAACCTCAAACATATTCCAAGGTGAAAGGAATTCTAAAGTGGGAACAAGCCATGACATCTGACACCAGAGCCTGCTGAAGAATAACACCTGCATCCTTTTTGATGTTCCACCAGGGAAGAAATCCATTGGCTGCAAACGGGTTTACAAAATAAAATACAAATCTGATGGTACTTTGGAAAAGTCCAAAGCTCGTTTAGTTGCGAAGGGCTTTTCTCAGTGTCAGGGCATTGATTATGAGGAGACCATTGCTCCTATTGCAAAGATGAGCACAATTAGATTAGTCCTAGCCATGGTAGCACATTTTGGTTCGAAAGTTCATCAAATGGACGTTAAGAGTGCTTTCTTGAATGGTGATCTCCGCAAAGAGGTCTACATGACGTAGCCTCCTAGTTTCAAGGTTGCTGGTATAGACTATCAAGTTCTCATATTGGTGAAAGTTCTCTATGGCTTGAAGCTGGTCCCTAGGGCATGGTACATAAAATTGATAAGTACCTCAATGATCAAGGCTTCAAGAGGAGTTCTTCAGACTCAAATTTGTATATCAAGACTACAGACGTTGACATCATCATTTTGGTTATTTATGTGGATGATTTGATCATCACCGGTAGTTCGATACCTTTGATTTAGGGAATCAAATAGAATTTGTGTCTTTTGATATGATGGATCTTGGGCTCATGCATTATTGCCTAGGTGTTGAGGTTTGGCTACAATCTTCTGGTATATTCATCTCTCAGTCCAAATATGCCAGGGCTCTGTTAGACAAATTCAGTATGTAGGATTGGAAGCCTGCATCTACACCCATTGAGAAAGGTTTTAAGTTTTCAGCCAAGTTTGATTCTCTTCCTATTGATGATACTACATACAGGCAACTAGTAGGCAGCCTCATCTATCTCTCTGCTACTAGGCCTAATATTAGCTTTGCCATCAGCTACATCTCATGCTTTATGACAGCTCCCAAGGTTGATCATTGGATGGCAGAAAAGTGTGTGCTTCGTTATGTGAAGGGAAATTCATATTAGGTAGGCTCTATTGACGATAAAAAGTTAATTTCTGGATATGTGTTCAGTTTGTGATCCAGTGGCGTCACATGTACCAATAAGAAGCATCAGGTAGTTTCTCTCTCCTCCACATAGGGATTCTTAAGGCAGGATGTGAAGCTGTTTGGCTTCGTCGAATGCTTGGGGATATGTTGATTTCACTAGCAGGACTGACTACTTTGTTTGTCGATAATGAAGGCGTTATCAAGTTAGCACAAAATCCAATCTTCCATGAATGAACCAAGCATATGTATGTTTATTGTCACTACATATGACAACTGGTTGAAGACAGGACCATAGATTTGCAGTATGTTCCTACCACAGATCAGATTGTAGACATTCTCACCAAGCCTCTTGGTCCTGATAAGTTTGTCAAATTCGAAGGACAACTTGGTGTTGTGGATAGATTAACCATTAAGGGAGGGTATTACGATAATACATAAGTGGCTATTATTAGTTAATGGTAAATATTAGAATGTTTCTAATATTTAAGTTAAAAGTAGATAACTATTAGTTTTCTCTTCGCTAGAATAGAAGATTTCTATTCTTTACGATCGTTTCCTAAGGAAACATCGTTCCATTCATTTGTATATATAGACCTCTCGGTCTCTGTTAGTATAAGCAAGTATTTTACCAATTACTTCGTAATAGGGTGAAGCTTTAGAAAGATCAATTCCTCTTTAGTCTCAACAACAAAAGAACTAGAAACCAAGGACAATAGATTAATGGCTAGTGTGGTTAAAGAATGAGGCCCACGCATATTTCACTGCTAGATGAGGCCTCCTAGTGCCATAGTTTAGCCTCTTTTACGTAGTCCATAAGAGTCAAATTTTGTCCACTTCATACAGATGGCTGGCATCATTAGATTTCACTAGCTTCATAAACCTTGCCTTCGCTTCTGTCACCTCCTTAGGTGTAATTTTACCAAGCCTTCTCTTATACACTTTGGGTTCAATTTATAGACAGCCATGTGCAAGTGTGTTGAGCTACTTCCACTAGTGTTGAATGATTGGTTGGATCTGTTCATGATAAAATTGCATTGTTTATTCTTATTTCTATACAGTAACATTCTTTAGAGCAAATATATTGTGATTGCACTCATACATCTCTCTAAAACCAAGTGAATTAGTGTTTCCATTTTCTGATGACTGAAGATGGAGCGATGATAGAGACGGTATTTCACAGAGTTTGTAATTTCTTTGATTTCTCTCAATTTATTTTGCTGGGCACGTTTTAAAAAAATTTACTCATGTTTTTATAGGCAAAAAAAATTGGCCAAAAATATCAATGCAAGTAAATAGCTGGTAAAACTATTTTTTTCACATATTGTTTTTGCTGTAAAAGTTAATACCATGCATTTACTCTTTCAAGATGTAAAATTTTTAATCTAATACATTTTGTAATTGGATTATACAAAAATAACATGTTTCTTTTAGAGATTTGAATTTTCAGTACTTTCTTAATCACCAAGTATTTTCTGGGTATGTTTGCCAAGTTGAAAATTTTGGGCTTGCTGAGTACTCTCCGATTCTGAGTTTACAAACTATGAAATTTTCATATCAGCTGGAAAAAGGTCTCCTTACCAATTCCTTCACTATGTTCCTCTGCCCTTGACTTATAATTAGGACGTCGATTCCACTCTACTGTCAAGACCATTATGAAGCAATGCCTCTTACATCTCAAGCATTCTTTTAATATGGTTGACATTCAACTCAAGTGCCCCATAATACCCAAGCTTTGGCTTGTAATATGGTTAATGCCCCCTAAGAATTAGAGTTTGCTTTGTCTTGAAATCCCTGTTGATAACATTGACACTTAAACTGCCTATTACCCTTTATACACAGGGTTTTGACTGTAATTTAGTTATAAACCGTGTTACAGGGGACTTATTATTGAAGGGACTCTTCTCAAATGTTTCCAACACTGAGGAAGGACAATTAAATTGTGTCTTCCTGATTGACGTAGATTTTTCACCTTGCACCGCGTCTCTATTCAGTCTTAGATTTGAGCCTCATAGGCTGATTCTCTGTCACTCTCATTCTTGCTGTGAGAACTCATAGCAAGAAGTGAAATAAAATTCTAAACAAGACATATGTCATAAAGCAATGGTTCAATTTTAATGAATACATGTCATAATGCAATGGTTCAATTTTGAACAATACACCTGTCATAATGCAAGAAGTTAAAGAGGTGAGCATTTTCTTGTTGCCTGAAGTTTACCAATAGTGTACACAAATAGAAATCTTTGCTCTTCAACTTCCATCAAAAAAGGATTTCACTTCCATTTTTCCCAGTTACTTGTGTTAAAGCGGAGAATACACAAAAGAATAAAATCTAATTTAATCTCTACTCATTTATGTAAAAAAAATTCATGGCACACACAACCCTTTAGATGCTGCTATTGTATATGCAAAGTTCATATTTAGATCCCTAAAACACAGTTTAGGGTTCTCTAACTGCCGTTTTTATTACAAACAACAATTCAGCATCCCCTAAAAATATTTTATACACACATGATTTAATGATTTTAGGTTTCCAAATTCTATATAAAATTATTGCAGTGGTTTATGGATACAATTGTGTACTAACATTTTTTCATCAATGTTTTGGATCACAGTCTGTGATCCTTCATCAAGATGACAAAAGAGAGCTCAAGGCAATTTTTTTTTTTTAATGAATATATTACATATGTTTCAGGAATGTACAGTTAACATAAAAGGTGCAAATTCCTAAGTTTGAATGGGCAAGGCTTACCATGAAGGCCTGATGAATGCCTTGAACAAGGAAGCATGAGCGGTTGATCAATGGAAACTTGGTCAATGCAGTCTTTTACCATTGCCTCTCATAGGTCCCGGCCCAATAATCTAATCTCAGCATTGAAACTTGCAGTGAGGCTGGGATCTTAATTTATAGTTTTCGTTTGTAAGTTCTTAGGGTGTGGGTGGGGCCATTAAATCTTTGCCGAAGTTATTTAGAATGACGAATAAAGATGATACGTTCTCCTTAACCTTTGACCACAAACAAAAATCTGCTTCAGATGAACTACTTGCTGGAAACCTTCATTAATTTTAATCCTTTAGTGTGCACTTTTAACTTGACTTAGAATTTGAACTTTGGGCACTGCTTTGTTTCATGTGTGCGATGCAATTCTTGGAGTTTGACTTCTTAGTATTTGTCTGTCATTACAGACAATCTTTTTGGCATTATACAAACTTTGGGTGCTTCAAAGTAGTCTTCTCTCACGTTTTTTTAACTTTTTTACATTCTTTGCGATTCTCTTACAAAGAGGCAATTGCTCTTCTTTAATGTTTATAAAATTGGTTAGTGTGTTACTTTAGTCTGAAATGCTTTCTGATTAACAACTTATGACTGAGTCTGTTGTCAGTGAGGCAAGGACAGTGATTAGGAGTCGGGACATGAAAGTACGATATTCACAATTATGATAAGAAAGGATTAAAAAAGGACTCAAAAGAAGACTTGTGTACAATTAAAATAAGCATGGAAATGATCAAATGCCATGTTTCAGAGAAGATAGTGCAATGATAGAGTACAACTTATCTGCTGGGAAAGGTGGAAATCATAGGTTGGCTTCATATTCACGGACTCACACAAGTTTTGTTTAATCCATCTTAAAAGTTTAAATCTTCCCAAGTATTTTCCTTTTGGGCATATGTAGAACCACTCTTTGTATTTCTGGTCTTATTTTCATTCCAGTATATTAAATGCTCTCCATTTCAATTTTCTTCCTTTTCCCTTTGTAAATTGTGGAGTCTATGATTTGTTCTTGTCCTCGGTTTGTCTAAATTTGCCACTGCTCAAGTGTACACTTGAGAGATGAAAGCATGGAAATGATCAATGCAATGTTTTAGAAAAGTTAGTGCAATGATAGAGTACAACTTGTCTGCAGGGAAAGGTGGAATCACAGATTGGCTTCATAATTGACTGATTCACACAAGTTTTGCATTCTTAACCCAACTAAAAAGTATAAATCTTACCTAAAATCTTTCTTTAGTGCATATGCAGGCTTTATATTTGTATTTCTGGTCCAATTTCCATTCCAGTATATTGAATTTTCTCAATTTCAGTTTTCTCCATTGGTAAATTATGGAGTCTTGTGATTTATTCTTGTTCTTGGTTTATCTAAATCTATGACTGGCCAGGTGTACACCATAGTTTACAAGCTTTCTAGTTTCTCCTTTTTCATATGACAGAAGATTAATAATTTAAGTGTATGACACCCATTAGATGCATTTATTGGGTGGCCATTGAGTTGATAGAAGAATATTTTCTTGGCAACCAGATAATCTGCTGAGCTTGAAAAGGTTTTCGAAGTATAAAATAAAGCAGCTTGGACGTCAAGTACAGGTTTTGAAGGAGAAATCTCTTGTGCAGAGCTTGTCTCCATCTGTATTTGTGCCACAAGTACTCTGTACATGTGCAGACCAAGAATTTGCTGCAGTTATCTTAAATACTTGTTTGGCTGGTCCACTGGCTGCGATTCTACACGCACCATTGAGAGAATATTCTGCTCGTTTTATTTCTGCTTCAGTTGTGGTGGCTTTGGAACTAATGCATAAGGTTTACTCATTTGAAGCTTCTAGCTGATTCAAGTTAATAAATTATGTACCATGAAGCTTTAGATCAGTTTTGAGAACTATATTTTTTGAATTTGATTTAGGATGGAGTTGTATACAGGGGCATATCACCTGATATTCTAATGATCGACCAAAAGGGCCATTTGCAGGTTAAGTTTATTGTTGTGTTTGATAATTTAACATGTTTTTTGAGAACTTAACTTGAATATGTCTGATTGGATCTTCAGTTGATTGATACCACGGATTGTATTGCAGCTTGTAGACTTCCGTTTTGCCAAAAAACTCTCTAGCGAAAGGACCTTTACAATATGTGGGATGGCAGACTACTTAGCCCCAGAAGTAATCCAGGGCAAAGGCCATGGTTTTGCTGCAGATTGGTAAGGGTGCTTAAGAGTTAAATGATACGTTGGTTTGTTATGTACTCCTGATTTCTCTGTGGTGTATATGTAATCTGCAATCTTTCTTCTTAGCAGTCTTCCATGAAATTACTACCAATCTTTGATATTAAATTCCTTACTAGTTAATATTTAATTTGTTTCCTGAAAGAATACGCTGGTTATGTGGAATCATGGTAACATAAATTCAGTGTGTGTATTTAAAAAGTATTGAGCCATTTCACATATTTGCTTATTTTAACGGAATAATTATGAGATTTTGGATCATGTGCTTGTTTAATCCCTGCACAAATGACTGATGGTGGCATTGGTATTTCCAATTCAAATTCCAGTTTTAAGCAATTCAAACAAAATGAACTGAATATTTGGTATTTTCAATTCAGATTTCAGTTTTAAACTTTTAAGCAGTTCAAAACAAATGAACTGAATATAAACTTGCTGCTGTACGTACAACCTCTGGCTAAGAAAAATGAATCTCCACGATAGCTTGCATAGGACGTGATAGCTCTGATAATGGCATGTTTAGCTTCAAGTTGCTCTCTGAAAAAATAAAGAAAAATTCATAATTGTACTTTATGCTACACAGATACCAATATTATGACAATGTTCTCTGAGATTGTAAAAATTCGTTTGCCTCCAATATGAGGCTGGGGGTAAAGCTAAAGTGGGTTTGAATAAGGGTGTTCGCAGGGAAGAAAGGGAAATGGAGGGTGCTATACTAGACTAAATTTGTTATGCTATGCTTGATTAGATACTTCACCTCTTTATTTATAAATCCATATAATTTCATTAGAGCATTCAGATTAAACTGTCATATTGATTTTGTGCTATGTATTGTGGGTATCTTCTGATAAAAGCTTAAACCATTGTTAATTATGTTGTTTCCAATTTTTTCATCATGCATGCTGTTTTTGGATGTATTTTGTAATGTGTATTGCTCAGTCAGTAGTTTGTTATAACATATAAAATCCATTTTTTAAATACCTGTGTTTACCATATTGAGTGTGGTAAGATTGCTCTTGTCAAGTGTTTCCTAGAAATTATATATTTAGCTCGACAGGCATGTTTCTTGAAGAATTCATCTGATAACATTCCAAAAGATGACATTCCGGTGGCACCTAAGATGATTACCTTTTCATACAAGAAAGCAAGTGAACAATATAGGTGCCTTGCAGCTGTGTTTATCAGGGGAAACTTCTTGAATGATTGTCTTGAAAGTCAACTGTTTTGAGGCTGTGGTTGTGCAATATGGATCTTGTAGTTTTTTCTAGATTGTCTGACTTGGTAATATCAGGGTTGTATGATGGAATGAACAATCATTTTATTTTTTTGAACTTTAAACCATAGCATATAGCATGGATGATAGTAACTGAATTACTTAAAAAGTGTCACCGGCACTGGCAATTTCTAGCTAGAGCACCGGCACTGGCAATTTCTAGCTAGAGCATTGCCATGAACATATTCTGTTTCCTGGGGTACAATAGCTGACTTTTGGTTATAAAATGATGCAAAATGGAACTTTGTTGATGGCTATATAATCCTGAAATTTCTGTTCTCACAGGTGGGCATTAGGTGTGCTGATATATTTTATGCTGCAAAATGAATTGCCATTTGGATCATGGAGAGAGAGTGATTTGGATATTTTTGCAAAAATTGCAAAAGGACAGCTTATGTTCCCAAGTCATTTTAGTGTTGAAGTCATCGACTTACTGAAAAAGGTGTCACCCTGTCTGTTTTCTTTCCTTGTCAAAACTTGGGGCATTATGCTAATGATTTTGATTGGAAATAACAATAAGATTGACTGTACTGAGGACTACCCTTTGGTTAATGTTGACAGTTACTGCAAGTTGACGAGAATTTGAGACTTGGGTGTAAGGGAGCCGACATGATTAAGAACCATCCTTGGTTTAAAGATGTGGATTGGAAATGTGTCCTAGATTGTAATACACCTGTTCCTGAGGAGATCCTAACTCGTATTGATTCAGCTTTTGAACTTCATTATGCTGATGAACACCAAATATCTGCAGTTGGATCATCAGTTGATCTGGAAGAATTAAATACACAAGAATGGCTTGATGGCTGGTAGTATTTTATGGCAGATGTTCTCTTCCATTTTATACTACTAACAAGCTTGGATGTAAAAATGGAATACAATTCTATGTTCATACTAAGGCTTTTCTATCTTTGTTCTAGTCGGTGTTCTCAATAGGTGGTGGCTCACAATCCGTGAACACAGGAGGATAGGCCAAAGTTTGCTCATGCCTCATATTTTGGTTCATGTATCTGGGTCATGAAGAAGTTTTCAGAATCCTATTATTTGTGATTCACAATGCATGAAATGGAAAGTGCGCCGATAATAGAAATCAAGATTTGTTTTTTTAATCTGAATGTCTACCTTCAATTGATCTTATTACATTCTAAGATCTAGCCATTGCGGATCTTTCTCTATCAAAGATTTGTTGTTAAATCCCATATTTTTGCAAATGCAATCATAGTGTATTTGCAGCACTTGCGTTATTGAACATTTTGTAATGCTATCTCTTTCTACTCTGTATATATCATATGGTAGGTAGAAGTGTCCCTTTTTATTTCTTTCAGCTTTGTATTATCTAGGAACCGATTAGAGGACATCCAATACCAGCTCTTTAGTTTTATTACTTTTTGTGTCATATACTTACACAAAATATGAACCATTTGATATTTGTTTTGTGTCAAGGATCTCTTTGGAGGGAGTCTCGTACTCTCTTCTAAAGGTATGGCCATTGCTTTACCATATATGCATGTAGCTCATGAATTTTTGCAGGCTTACAGATAATGGAATTCTAATAGAATGATGCTCCTACATTACCAAATTTGCCACAGGTATATTTGTTAAAGATATTTTTTTAGTAACTAACATTTTTAGCCCATCAATTTAAATTTGCTTTTTAAACCATGTTTTGATCATTTTCTTGTCTGTGCCATCAGTAACAATCAGTATACATCAGCAAAGGTGCAACCTGGTTCCTGCCTTATGTGTTGACATTGTGTACAATAGTGTTTGGCTTATTATCTCCAATATGAAGCAGTCCGGTTGTTAGTGCCTATTCTGTGGCTGGTTCAGTGTTTTAAAGCTTTCTTCCAGTTTACATGTAAATTAAGGCGAATGATTTTGAGCTCTCTGTGTTAATGCCTATTCTGTGGCTGGTTCAGTGTTTTAAAGCTTTCCTCCAGTTTACATGTAAATTAAGGCGATGATTTTGAGCTCTCTGTGTTAGTGCCTATTCTGTGGCTGGTTCAGTGTTTTAAAGCTTTCCTCCAGTTTACATATAAATTAAGGCGAATGAATTTTGAGCTCTCTGTATATAATTGTGTTTTTCTAACTCGACGGGAGATGTTCCTTATTGCACGTTTGGCATGGGAATATACACTGGCGTGTATCAATGGAATGAAAACTAGCTTTCAGTATTGTGTTGAAGCTGCTAAGTTTGGCATTTTTCTTCTAGAGATAAACATGTTTGTTATAGAATCTATATTTTCTCTCAATTACATTAAAAATATGTCAGTATGATGCCATGATCTTGCAGTATATGTGCTATGAGCCACAATGAAGCATTGAAAGTACGGTTCTAAATTACCTACATACTTGTCTACCCTAAGATAAATTTGTCTGGAAAAATGGAACATTCAATAGAACATCTCAATGAAACTATATGACATGTTTATAGTTTATTCAATGTAACGAGAACTTATCCTAGGGGAATGCAGAATATTGCAGAGTTATAGCTATGTATTAGGAAAAAATATCGTCTCTCTGGTTATGCATGGTTTTTTTGCTATGAGTTGATCATGAGCAAATTCTCTTTCTCCATTTGCATTCTCCATTTGCATTCTCCTGTAGGTCAACTTTCGGACGGAGGAAAAAGGTGCTTGATTTTTCTTTGGTTCGTTGAAATCTCATCTGCTGCATCTTGCAATTTCTCAAGAGGCCTTTGTAGACAGATTTATTGCTTTTTTCAATCTACAAAATGATAAAAGTAAAATGGTCTGACAATATTGTAGAGATGCTATGTATTTCAAGCGACAAAAGCCAGCATTGGAGTTATTGGAGCCATGATATTGGGGAGTTTCTATAGCAGTTCTGCTCAAACATCTCACATGGAGTTTCTAAATTGTGAATCTGCACTAACATTTTTGTGCTTAGAAAGTCAAATAAAATTTGTAGCTATTTGCCGATAAACTTTCCCAATGGGCTTTCGAGCCCAGAAACTGTTTGTCACAGTGAAATGGTCAGACAAAATAAACAAAAACGATGGAGGCCGAGAAAATAAGTTCAGAGAGCTGCAGTTAAAATTCCTGCAAAGCAAAATTTTATTTTAATGAATAACATTAACTGCATTGTGAAAAAAAAGACGTCTGACCAAAATATGCTGTAATTGAGTTTGTCATGGCATATCTTAGGTCTCCTACATCCTCATTAGATTTTCAATAGAGAGACACTCTTCTACTTAGGCCTTTAATTGTTAATGGAAGGTTAAGCAGTTAAATTTAAGGTATATTAGAATTTGACTAAGTGGTTGTCTGTGTTGGAGGAAAAAATTGAACAGTGGAGTTTCGAAGACTGTGCCATTACTATTCTTGCGAATGTGATTGAAATGAAATGAAAGGATTTTAATGATGTCCACGAGACCACCGGTCTAAGGGTCATAAGAACAACTGAGCAGCCTGCTGGATTTTCTCTAGGTTGTTCCTTTTGTTCTGGAGTTGTATTAGTAGGTTCGTTGTCTAGTGTAATCTTGCCTCCTTGAAAAGTTCCTTCATGTTGTTCACCTATAAATTGTCCTTCTACTTATATTGTGAATATCTTCGTAAGCCATGTTGCCCCACTTGTTTTCCGAATTATTGGCAAAAGTGAATTCTGAAGTGTTCAGATGAAGTCAGTTTTGTTCTCGTGAATGTTTTGAGTCTAGGTCTAGATTCCTAAAGACTAGGCTGTCTTTATTGGATTTTTCAAAAAACACCCTCTATTTTCAAAGCCAGGCGGGTTGTTGTTTTTGTCTAGTAATTTGTTGGGTAAGTTGAGTACCCAATCTGATAGAGATCAATTTTCACTTATTGTAGATGAATCGTACTCACTTTTTCGTTCATAAGCCCTTGAGAATTCTCTAAAATTCACATCTTTACGACACTAGCAATGTGGAAATCTATTACTACGATCTTAGTAAGAATCGGTGGTCAAGTGAAGCCACTTCATGTCATATCAACGTTTGATAAAATAAGCATTGATCAAAAATCTCATGTTGCCTTCTCCACAGTGGGTTCTCAACCCATGAAGGTGACTTTCCATAGGAGCTCAATTGAAGACGTATCTGGCATAAAGATAATCAAGGGGCACAAATTCTTAGGAAAATTGATTTTTGAATGCGAGATCAAACTCCTAAGCATAATCCAAATTCAACGACACTTGAGTACAAAGCCTTGGTGAAAAATCTCAATTTGTCTTCTCCTCAGTGGGTTTCCAATCCATGAAGACGTTTTTTCGCAAAACAAATAAGAGTGAAATACAAGATGCCAAATGACATCCAAATGGATCAATATACCTTAATTGAGCATCTTTAACAATGAGAAATGTAGTTATTAGAGATTTAACCAATAAGAAAACGTTAGTGAAAAATTGGAAAATGCCTTTTCCTTGATGGGTTTCCAACCCATGAAGGTAATTTTTCGACTATGTCGAGGAATCGAGTTAGCATGTAAAATTTGGCTCCCATATTGAATCTAACCCATGTTAGGATGATATTGGAACGAAACGAACTATTGGGGGAAGTAGATGTGGTCAGGATCTCACTAGGGAGATTTGCATCAACAGGGTATATAAAACTAAAACTAAAAAGGACAATGGAAAAGTAAATAATGGGTTAAGGGAAAGTTACCATTACAACCAATAGAATAGTTAAAAGGACTTTCAAATGTTTGTTGAATCTTTGCATTTATTTTTAATTGGTATTTCCTTAAATTTTCACTCGTGTGGCACGAATTTTGAAGTTTAACAGATGAGCTGAGGTCTTTGTATAAAAGCCCATAGATAGTTGAATGAGTTACCTTGTTTACTTGATTCCTCATTTTATCAATACGCATAGCTTTTTAAAGCCAGTAATTATAGAAGCTCGTTGTCTTATTTGTTTTTTGATTCAAAATCCTATTCGTAAGCCATGGCCACTAAGTTTTTGTGGGTTTTGACGGTTTGACTGGGATCAAGTCTCAATTGCAAAACTTCATAGATTCGTCCCTTTGTGTCTATGGTATGGCAGATTTCCAAAAGAGAGTAAAATCCGAAAGCATCCATCCTATCACTAAGAAGCTTTGAGGATGTGGTTTGGTCGAAGCTGTTGGTTTCCTGGTCGCGGTTCAAGCCCCAAAGTTCATTTATGAATGTGTTCATCATTATAATCCGAAAACCAAGCAGATAGTTCTGTCGGATGACACCGTATTGATTTCAATCGATAGAAATGGTGGTGAATTGCCTTCGTATGCTAGAATGGGAGGAGTTTTTTGACTTAATTGTCAGTGGGGCCATTTTAGAATTCTTGGCGAATAAGATGATTTGGAGAAAGGAGATCATGCGAACATGGTTCCAGAGGCCATAGAGTGACAAGAGCTAAGTCCCCAAAACTTTGTTTGCAACCAACTTCAAGCTGGAGATGATCAACATTTTGGTCCTTTTGCACAAATTGAGAGGTGAAACCAAAGCCCTAAATTTTGTGGAACAATACATCTTTTTGGTTCAAGTTATCTACTTAAATACACAATATATTGATTGGCCGTAAGAGGTAAGTGAGGTTCTGTCTAATGCCCTATAGGCGGCCAAGTTTTACAATTCATTCTATATGGCTTCATTCTTAATTTATATGCTAGCTTCTTTGCAATTATGGCCCAATTTGCCATGCTTAGACAATTTCTCGAACGATGTCAAGTTTTATGAATGTATCCATGCCTTTAATTGTAGAATAGTAATGCAGATTATGTAAGAGTGAATGACACATTTACTATGATAATTTTAGGGAATTGCAAGGGTGCCCAGAAAGGGGATTCTCCCCTGAAGCCATGGACGCCATCAGTCAATTCGGATGTTATTTTATCCAGTTTTCATATTTTTCTTTCTTACGTCTTGCAACTTTTGATGACTTTCCTCTAAAGCTACCAAGATATTTGAATAATATGATAGTTTTGGTAGGGATCATTCAACTAGCTCTTTAGGTAAATATCTTGAGTGGAAGTTTGAAGAAGAAAGGGTATGAGTTCCCTATGAAGGTTGGAGCATTCAGTGGTGATACCTATTTTAATACTAAGAATATGATGAAGGTTTTTGCAAAGAAGTACAAGCTGGATATGTACGAGGTCTTGAGACCCATGTTCGACCCCAACAAATATGCTAAAGATGCCTTGCAGATTGGAAGTGTAATAAAGCATGTCAACACCATTGAAGACTATTGGGCTGATTGCAAAGATGAATTTGAAAGTCGTGATCATGCTTTCGCAAGATTGGTAGTAGATCAAGTTAAGCTATACACGATAAATATAGATGTGGATGGAGCTGAGGATGATGGTCGGAATGTGTATAGCTTGACTTGACTAAGTTAAAGAATACTCCTATAAGCTTTGTACCATTCAAAGATGTAATAGAAGACTTGGACGTGATGATGGCAAGAATCTACAAGAGGATTGGGAAGTGAGTCGAGTGAACCACAACACAACCAAGTAGAAGCAAAGGTGCTTTCGCTCAGTCCTCCCCAGATGTAGTAGCAACATCATCTTCCCCTGGTAGTGCTTTAGGCACAATTTTACCTCTCGCTCAAGCACTCGCTCAACTAGTCGGTGGGGGTAATCACCCTCATGACAAGAACATCCCACTAGACAAAACTTGTTAGGATGGTGATCAAGACAGAGACAAAAGTTAAAAAGACGGCAAAAGAACTAAAAATCACAAAGGTTCCAATGGCTCTACAGTCCCAAAGCAGTCCAATCCCATCTACAAGTGCAACACTACTTTTACCAAGTCTTCCTTAGATACAAGTTGTTGACATTGGAGATGGCGGAAGCAATGAAAGTGAATCCATAGAGTCAGAAGAAGCAGTGAAGAAAACATCCGAAGCAAAGACGATTCTTGAAGTTCCAAAATTCATTTTCCCTTCCCCAGGAAACCCTTTCTTCTCATCTTTGAAGGGCTTGACTTCTGTTAGGAGAAAGATGTTCAGTGTGGATACATTGGGGACTACATCTAAAGTAATAGGCATTGAGTCATGGCTCGAGAATACTTTAGACATAAATAGTAAGATGATAGAAGATGGAGCTTCGAACAAAGAGACTCTGTCTCTGGCCATCCACTCTAGGTCAACATTGAGCAAAGTGAAGAAGCAGAAGACTTTGTCTATCCTCGGTCGAGATGTGGACACGGGACACCTAACTATGGAGATCGCCAAGCCCACCAAAGAAGGCAAGATTGAAGGCCTAACTATAGTTGGCTTCACATTATAGTCTCTGGACCTAGAAGAGGTTAGGCATGACACCAAAGTGGGCTTATAGAGAGCAACTAATGAAGTGATAGAAAAAGAACACAAAGGCCTCAAGCTTTGCTAAAGTCAGGTTGAAGGTGAAGATCCATGAGGTTAGCTGCTTCATCAGGCAATTGGTGTTTAGAGTAATTAGATATTTTCTAATTAACTGTAGTCTACTTAAGCTAAGCTTTAGGCATCTAATAATTAATTTCTTTTATTAATTATTATGATGCAACTTAGGTTAGACCTTTTTAGGGATTCAATCTCCTTTATAAGGACCATCTCTCATTGTAAACATTCATTGAGAATTGAGATGAATTCACTTTTGATAATAACAATTTCTCTTTTTTCTCATCAAGAATGTCTCATCTATGGATCTGGCAATTTCAGCCTCCATAGCTTTTTGTTTCTCTCTTCTATGACAGATGTTTGCATGCAGGTGATTCTTGGGAGTTGTGGGGTTGATCTTTCATCAACTTCAACATGGTATCAGAGTGTGACTACAAATAGAAACACATTAACAACCCCCGGTCTAATGAACAAAATCATCTGGAAAAAAAAAAAAAAAAAAAACACTCTGATTTGCAATACCTGCAACAAAAATAATACTTCTTGCAGCGAACTAGACTTTGATACCATGTAAGATTTTACAATCAATCTGAAAACTAAATGAAGAATCTACAAATTGTTGAGATAAAGTGTCATACTGCATCTGTATTTTTGTTTCAGTTATTTTTTTGCCTTCTGATTTGAGCAGTGTCCTCTGAGGACACTCATGCAGATTATTATATTCTTGGGATTCATTATGTCTTGTATCTTATTGTACATGCACTACTCATGATTAAAGTGCCATGAGGGGTTGATGTTTTGTCTTTGTTTGCCATTTTTTTTGTCCAGAGAGTCTCTTCTGTGACATTAGCCTCATGTCGTGTTTGAGATTGATCACCTCACTACACACATATGTACTTTTTTGTGCATCTTGAAAGTGGTTTCTTGACATGCAATTCTTTTGGCCCACTTTTCTAGTTCTCTATCACCTCACTCTTGTTTGCATTAGGGGGGGTTCTTCTGTTGTTTCTCATGCTTCCTTGGTTTGATTAATTAACTCTTCAAGCTTTGGTGTTTTATGCCATCTATATCTTCGAGTTCAGTTGTTTGCCTTTATGTGCCTCTTGATTCGATGCATATTATAGTGTTCTCTACCTAGTCAAGTTCTTTTTTAGTGGAGGTTCTTTAGATTAATAGTCACTTTTGACAGAGCTTTGCAACTTCTACATGCTTCAATGGTGTTCTTCATGATTATCTTGTGTTCCTATCTTCTAGAACATTCCCTAGTTTGGAGGCTTCTTCAGTCCTTCACTAGTTTCTTTCGACATGTTTTCCATCTCTATTTGGAGTAGGGTTTTTCTCATGTGGTTTTCTTTATTTCTCCTCTTTTCAGAGATTCGGTTGTGCTTGGGTACCTCATCAGACTTTGTTTGCCAGGACCCATTTCTACTTCCACTAGTAGTTTCTAGGTTTTTAGCTACTCCCTTTAAGTATATCTTAAGGGAAGGTGCTAGAGTAATTAGATATTTTCTAATCAACTCTAGTCTACTTAAGCTAAACTTTAGGCATTTAATAATTTATTTATTTTATTAAATATTATGATGCAACCTAGGTTAGACCTTTTTAGGATTTTGATCTCCTTTATAAGGACAATCTCTCATTGTAAACATTCATTGAGAATTGAGATGAATTCATTTTTTATTATAACAATTTCTCTTTTTTCTCATTAAGAATGTCTCATCTGTGAATCTGGCATTTCCAGCCTCCATAGCTTTTTGTTTGTCTCTTCCATGACAGGTGTTTGCACGTAGGTGATTCTTGGGAGCTATGGGGTTGATCTTTCATCAACTTCAACAATTGGTTTTCTCGTTAGCAAGAATTTTGGGGATACCACCTACAAATGATCCTACAACTACATATATTCAAGCCACTATCTCTCATCTGCAAGAAGATAAGCATTTTGGGCAAATTGGTAGGAGTTGGAGTGAGAAACTCAAGTTTGAAGGGCTTGTAGTTATAGAAGAATTAGGTAATGCAGTGCTGAGGTTTGAGACATAAAATGATAACATCCTAGCTAATCGAGCAACTCTATCTGCGAAAAAAGCAAAATGTGAAGATTGCATCTCCCTCCAATGCACGATCATCCAAATGAAGGCCAACAAAGCAGTTGAAGCCAAGATTCTACAGAAAGGAGACAAGCCTCTGTTTGAATGGCAACAAAGTTTGCAATTCAAAGCGAACATGATCTCTTCAACATAAGTATTATAGAAAACAAAAGGTAAGGTTAAAGAAGAGCAAGACAAAGATTATGAGTTGCTGAAGGGCCTACATATTGAATCTCAGACAAGTGGACAAGGGATAGGAGTAGTAGCAGTCACCATTATGCAAAAAGCTTTCTCCTTCTATTTAGATAAATTAACAGGGTGATCTTCTAGCCCCCAAGACAAAGTGTTAGATCTCCAATGTCTCAGTGATTGCATACACGTAGCAACAGAGGAGATGCAAGAGCGGTTGAGTACAATCAAAGATTTTGTTGCGGAACACTCCAAGTGGCTCATCAGATACACTAAAATCCACATCAATAGACACGAGGAGCTTATTCCAATCATCGTTGCCCGTAAGGCCTATAAGGCAAAATTAGAAAAAGGGAAGAAAGCGAAATGATATTTCTCTCGCTCTTTTGTATTTTGATACAAATTTGTAACTAATAATTGGCTTGTTGTCATTTGCCATTTTTGAGAAGATGAACCGATTCAATTACTTTTTGTAATGGTTCATCTCAGAATCCTAGATGTACTTGATGAAAAGATTAATGAAAGGTCAGCTAAATTTTGGTGTGAAATCTTTCAGAATGCAGAGACAAATTGAACGTGTTTCGTATCAATTATTTATTGTTCCATTTCTTTTTTTAGTTAAAAGTGTCTCTTAGAGTTGAATTGAGTTAAGGGACAAACAGAGATTTGTTCCCCTATTTTAATATAGTAAACCAAAGATAATCGTAGTATTGTTAGAGGTTAAAAGAGATTCTTTCTAGTATTATTTCTTAAGTTATTTCCCTACATTTTAGAATTAAAAACATTCTGATAATTATGTAATGCATATAATAGGATTCACTATTGCATGACTAGATTTTTTGGATTCATAAGATGTGTGGATTCACAAATTTGGTGAGTATTAAGGCCCAGGTTCTAGCCTAAGTTAGTTCATGTCTAGGCCTAACTCGGTTTTCCTCTCCTACTCTCTAGTCAAGAACAAATCCCATCTTAGATTTAGGAACAAACACATTCATTGGAAATTATAAACTCAAGGGAGTTGTACCTATAAATTCAGAGGGAAATCAGTTGTTCAGTTACAATTTCCCAACTGTTGTAATTAGTCATTGTTCATAAATATTGGGCATTTACAAAGTTAATTTAAAAAGAACAATTTGTTTACCAACAAGCCATGCACTCCATCACAAAGTGTCATTTTGTTTCCACCACTCCCTTGATGTTGAAGGTACACATTCTTTCTTCCCATACCTCCTTAGATACCTTCCATCTACTAGTTTCACATCTAAATGATGAGAGCTAGTTCTTAATTGGGCAATTAAAATTTTGGCCTTGCCTTTAATTGTAGATCTAAGATATTCTTTGTCTCCATGTTCACCTGGGTGATTAAATTCTTTGATGTAATATGTTTTTCTCCTACCTAACATATTAGTCCACATAATAGATATGAATCTCTCTAACACCCATCTCTTTATCTTTATATTGGTGTTTGGGCATTCCTGTGGTTTAATTTTTCATTTGTTCAACCATTTGTTGTTTTGTTTCCTCCATATTTTGTTTCCTACGTTCTAGCTCCTCCCCAACCACCAATTTAGGTCATCGATGATTGTCCAAATTTCCCACCTTTTTTAAATAACTAAGCAATTAGATGATAGTTAATGTTTTTCTCCTAACTAACATATTAGTCAACATAATAGATCTAAATCTCTCTAACACCCATTTCTTTATCTTTATATTGGTGTTTGGGCATTCCCGTGGTTTAATTTTCCATTTGTTCAACCATTTGTTGTTTTGTTTCTTGCATGTTTTGTTTCCTACGTTCTAGCTCCTTCCCAACCACCAATTTAGGTCATCGATGATTGTCCAGATTTCCCACCTTGTTTAAATAACTAAGCAATTAGATAATAGTTAATGCTTCCATTGGAAACATGATTGCCTCTACTAAATGAGGACCGTTGACTTGACCTTGAGGGATGGTGGCGATTAATATTGGACCTTTCTATTTTTAAGCTTGAACTGAAATGAAAATTTAAATTATAACGACACCCACATGGTTAGGCAACCTTTGAATCTGGGACTGAAAACATCACAATGATAAGTGCTCTGGTTGAGCTAGAGTCCCCGCCTTTTGGAGGGAGCGGTGTAATGAGAGGGGGCTAATATGAGGATGTATATGTGTGGCAAGAGTGCAGTGTATTGTGTGCAAGGGAGGATGCAAGAAACATTTGCATGAGGGCATAAGTAAAGAATTGAAGTAGGAGATAATTATTGAAAAGTTCCAGTGTTTTTGATGCTGAAGTGTATTGCACAACCAAAAAATAAAATATTTCATAATATGTTTAGATAGCTATCATTGGCAAGATAATAAAACTTATTGAGCATATAGTGACAAAGTCCCTTTAATATAAGGCATATGTATTCATTGTTGTAGTACCATGTACCATCACAAAATGCCTCCATTAGATGGTTTATCAAAATCTGGAGTAGTTGGTTATTAGATTTTTTTCATTTTGCACAATATTGGTAACACATTTCAATAGTCTATTTACATATCTTGCATTGGTTAACTAATAAAGCTGATTGACAACACTAGTTTAAACTAATAAATTTTTTGTGGTATAAGGCTTATAGACATTATGCAAGTTCAAAATTTGCTAAGGTAATTTTGGAACAATATGCATAGTTGTTAGAGACTCACATGTTGTACTTGCAATTATGTATCATAGTTGAAAGTTAAGTTGAAATAACCATTGGAAAGATAAATTCCGAAGAATATAATATTATTAACTTTTATAAAAGCTTGTTGGATCCTTTGTTTTTCAAAAAGTAAAATGAATTAAAGGTAGCTAAGAAGTAATATCATGTACAATTTAAGGAGAATTGAAACGCAATTACCTTTGCGCGTACATGTGTGGGGACTTTTTTGCTATAGTTGAGCATGGGTTTTATGTGCTCTACAATTTGCATAGATGTAGTAGTATGTTATTAGTGTTTGGTTGAAGCATATTTTATGTTAAAATCGTGGGCTAAATAAGAGTTGTGTGTACTAACTTATGTTGGTGGTTATTATTGTAATTGAGATAATCAATCTGTCTATTGTGAGAATGAGAGTGCCCTGCAATTTGAATTTGTGCATGGGGTAAATGGCTGCAAAAATGTTGTATGTGTAGTTTTCAATATGAATTTCTATGAGTCTTGGGAAGTTCTCCTCCAACAGTTTATTGTGTAGACTTCATTTAAGAGCACTATGATTTGTTTCGATAAAGCATTGCAAGTAGGGTTGGAAAATGTTGTTGTTTTGAGGATCATTGCAAATGTACTAAGTACTACCACAATGTCTGGTATGTATTTTTCAAATAAAAATGTTTTGTTGTATTTGCATGAAGAATAAATCAAGAGAAGGGATATGACCCTTCATGAGACATGTCTATTCATCAATATATTTAATATGATGGAAAACATATATATATGATCTCACATGGTTATCCTACTAAAGCTACGAAAACATCAACTCTCTTTCTTAGCTAGGGAGGATAAACATAGGACACACATTAGACCATTGGTAATATTAGGTATGACAAATTTTAATGATATCTTTGATCATAAGATATCCTCCATTTTGATATCACATATGACATTAAGAGTATCGGCCTTTAGAATAACAACATATGGTATTCACCAAAACTATGAGTAATGGTTGACAAATTATCAACACTTGATATTCACCATTTTGATATCACATTTGAGTATTGGTCTCCAGTAAAAAAAATGATATTCACCAAATTCTCTTTGAGTAATGACATTCATAATGTTGAAATGCAAGATATTCACCAAGTACTGTGAATAATGGTCTCCTGAACATCAAGTTGCACGATACTCACCAAGTGCTTTGTGTAATGGCCTCTAGAACATCAATTTATATTACACTCACCATGTATTAAAAAATATTTGTAAGGTATGTGCACATACATGGTCATAATGCATACCATATAAACATCTACCATGCAAAGTATAATATATTATGAATTATATAGACATCATAAGATATCCCACATAATAGAAAATTAAGTTATTGTAAGATTGTCACCTTTAAATAACTTTTACAAGTGATAATCATTTGGAAGCCACTTGCTCATGATGTACACATGGGATAGGCCCATTACAATCATACAATCACACATAAGGACTTTTGAACTCCTAAAACAAATCATCTGAGCTCCTCAACCAAAGCTGTCATTGATAGAGTCTCACACACCCTCTGAATCTGATATGATCAAGATCTTCAAAGATCAACTGGAACATATTTTCTATTCGCTCCTTCAAATGAATGTGTTAGACTCCCCTTGAACATCGATTCTATGAGTTCCTTTACATTTGAAGAAGTGTCAAACTCCCTCTCAATTTGATATGAATCTACTTTTCCTTCAAGAACATTCTTAGAGGAAAAGATCAAGGCAAATAGCTCTTATAGTACATATACAAATAAAAATAATAATGTTAATTTGGATGTCAGTAATTAAATTCATGTCTACGACTAACCACAGATAATAATGTTAATTTAGATGTCAGTAATTAAACTCATGTCTACTACTAACCACCTTGTTACTGATGTAGGAGAGTTTGATATAGTGTTTTTTAAAGACACTTAACACTCCATGATGGAAATACAATCCCAAAGATAGCTTTTACTTTAGTAGTGAGACCATTCTAAGTGTGACATTTGTTAGTGCCAACTCTATCATGATTTTTGCCACCTTTACATTCCCTTATATTTCATGTATCAATTGTCGTACAATTTGACTCACGTTTCTCTCCTTAATATATAATAGTGGGTCATGTCAAGTATATTATTTGTATTTCCTTTTGGTGGTAATAATGATGGTACAACCTCTTCACATAATAAAGGGCCGACTATATTACATTTTGCCCTTGATCATATTCAATACTGTCTGTTTGTATTATGTTCCTTTTAATACTTTGTGGATTGATATAATTGATATTGTTTTACATGTATATTCTCCTGGTAAATACTACGTGGATACCGAAGTGTCCTCCATTACTACCAATAAGAGTTATGGCCTAAAGAACCGGCTTATTTCATACAACATACTGACCAATGTAGTTTCACGAGGCACTATTGACCTTATCTTCTACAACATCAATACTCACTAGAGCTTGTTGATTGTCATGGTAATTACATCAGGATCCTCCAATATTGATGAGCTACTTTGCAATCATGGGTCAACATTTTAGAAAATGATAAATCTTGGCCCTTTCATGATGTGATTCAACAACAGTTTGCGTTAGAAGCAAATTTAGACATAATACACGTTAACTAGTCATCACAGTGGTTGTATGGTGTTCGAACTACTTGACATGACTTCCTCTTGGTCCAAGCACATACAATACTTATTTTTCACATCCTTTATCAGTACTTGATTCATTCATGATAATTGTGGGATCTGGGGACCGTGTGTTAAGCATTTATTTGTCATTGTAAGTTCATGCATCTCCCTGAACTTCTCCTTATGAACATGCGATATTTATAATGCCCATCACTGTTTCATTCACATAGGCACATCATAGTCACCCACAATTCGATCCATGTTCATTGGATTTGTCAAATAATGATTCATATTTGATCACATAGAATGTTTGATCTTTCGTATCCCACAGTAAAATAGCTCGGTGCAAAGATAAAAGTACTTCAATTTATTTCGTAACATAATATTTCGAGTTTCAATCAAGATTCGAAATGAGATTTACTCATGTACGATAGTGGGATAAAATGAATTGAGATAATTTTACAATACGGATATCTAATTTTACTGTAACAATCCAATATGAAATATTTTATGGAGATTCAATCATAAACTCGCTTAAAAATAATAATCAACCACTATATTGATTGTTACAGTCGAACCCACCAGTTATACAATCCTCATTATCTTTTCCCATGATCTTAATTTCACAAATCAATAGCTCTAGTGAAGGAGGTATTCCTCAGTGATGAAGATTGGGTCTGTGCACTTGTGGATGGTGTTTCTTGCTATGTTATGGTTGTAACATCCCCTGACGAGACATTAAAACTATAATATTACCAGTGATAACATTCAAAACAATGTGCTTTTTCTCTTATTGCTCTGATGTGTTCTCCATGACCAAAGGACACCACCAATTTTTACTTCCGCCAAAGCCCATGTATGGATATAGAAGATAAATCTTTTCTAAATATATCTGACACACCAGCCTGGAGACCAAGCATTGTAGACAATAGCCAATATTACAAGGAGGGTGCTGGGAGTAGACACGTCGGTCATGATCCATGTATTTCCCATCTATTTTTACACCAGCAATATTTTTTCCACCTTGACAACTTTTCTTATTTGCTCTTACTTTCTTTTCAGACTTAACTTCTCACATTTGCAATCTAGCTCTGATACCATGTTGTTTATTTGAGGATTTGTTGCAAATGTATTAAGTACTACCATAATTTTTGGTATGCAATTTTCAAATGGTAAGGTCCTCTTGTACTTGTATGAGGAATAAACCAAGAGAAGAGAAATGTCCCTTCATGAGACCTATATTCATCAATATAATGACATATATATATATATATATATATATACATACTATGTTTATTTGAGGATCTTTGCAAATGTATTAAGTACTACCATAATTTCTTATATGCAATTTTCAAATGATAGGGTCCTCTTGTACTTGTATGAGGAATAAACTAAGAGAAGAGACATGTCTCTTCATGAGACGTGTATTCATCAATATAATTAATATAATAGAAAATAAATAAATAAATAAATAAATAAATATATGATCTCATAGGCTTAGCTTACTAAAGCTACCAAAACATTATCAGAAAGTGAATGTGGTAGTTTTGTCACATTTGGTGCCATGTGTATCATCTTTTTCCATTGTTGGAGATAAATATATTGTTTGGTGGTATTGTGCAAACTAGTTGGTATGGGATTAACAAACTTTTTTGCTTTCAACATCCTTGTTTTTCGTTTTGTTTTTATCGGTAAATGACTAAAGCCTTACATATTATTTTAATAAAGAGAATATTACAAATGTCTCCGTTCAAATTGGCATTGGTAGGAAAGAACAGAGAAGAAAACCTCCAGTCTTTCCTAGGACCTAAATATTTTACAAAGTTGTTAGTGAACAGATTGATCCTCCAAAGAAATACACATAGATTAACTCCAAAATGCTCAAATAGAAAGAATGAATATGCACTAACAGTTGGATCGTTTCACTATTGAAAGGCATAAACGCCCTCTAAATTTATTTGGGTATGACTCCCCATATATGATTTACAACGAATCAACTACATTGTGGTTGATAATGCTTTTGACTTGAAAGTAAGAAAGGTTTACATACATCTATCCATAAACACGATGTAGATGTGAGAAAACTAGTAACTAAAATGAAATGGAAAATAAATGACACAAAGTCCATTTATCCAAGCATTACATTACAAAAATAATGCAGAGAAAAGATAAACTATTCCTTCCAAATACACGACAAAACCTAAGCACCAAGTCCAAAGGATAATTGTGATGACGACCAAATGTAACAGATACACATTTAGAGAAAATCAATATCACTCCAAGTTGAATGTTGATTAGAAAAAAAACATTTAAACTCAAATTTTTAATATACTGATGTTTATCCCCTCTAAACATAACAAAATATCAAGATTTTGCATTTTTTGTACAACAATCACTATCTGAAAATAAAAATCCCCCTCCCTGCATTACAATCAGAAAAAAGAAAGAAGCAGAAAAAACTCCCGTTGTCATAGCACAAAGTTTGTGGAAAAGAGCAGTCTCACCACCTCCAAAAATTGGAACTCCCTTTCTTTTTATCTCCTCAATTAATTAGAACTTATGAAAAAAAAATCCCCTTTTGGTTTCTGTAACTATTTCTTTAACTCAATCTTGAGAACCTTTATCATTTCTCTTTTTCCCTTTAACATCATAAGTATTTGCTTATAGTGTGAACATAAAACTCATAAAACATAATGGCACGTGGCCTATGATGTGGAAAGTGAGAGCTTCATCTTTCATTTTATAACAACCTAAAGAAAACTCGAAGATCGTCTTTGAGATGAGACTCAAACCCAATGACTATCTATTTATTTTGAAATAAAGTAAAGATTGAGTTTACTGCTTGATTGTAACTTGCCTTCCACTATGGCGGCTTTGAACTTTCAGGTTGGATCCCATCAGAAGAAAAACTCTCTTTTGTGTGTAAATTGGCATGCACTAAGGCCGATGGTTTGAGAATGAATTGGGGTCCTCAATCGAGGCTTTCAACAATACACTTGAGTGTTCTACCTTCATAGTTATCTGTGTGTATTTTTTGGATCATTCAATTATATTCAAGATCAACAAGTGCGGATGGGAAAGTCAACTTTGACTTAAAAAAGATGGACACTTGTGGATATTATATCTGTAGCAGGTATGGCAACATATGTGTGTCCTCTTTGTGATCTACTGTGCCTTCACACATTGCCACCTTCATTTGGAGTTCCCTTTATCCTACTTTCTTATGTTGGCAAGTTATCGAGCATTTCATGTTCTTCCTTGAAACAAGGCAAATCAGAGTTGAAACATACGGTTCTGACAATCTAACTTCATCATTGTTTGGTCAATTGGTTTACGTGCATTCTTCATATGGGTTTGGCATTGATGAAGCCACATTCCAAAGAAGAATCTCATGCCCTTCAAGTTATCAGGTCTGCAATCATCACATTCACTCCAACCAGTGCCTTCCCTCCAAGAGACTTGAGCTCTCCAATTTCATATATGCCTATGGGAGCGTATAGTGATCAATGTAGGTAGGAATGTTGATCACCCAACAATGATTGTCAGTGAACAGAACTTTACTCATTGTGAAGCTATAGATGAGCAGTCCAATGATGCACTTTGTTGCTTGAATGCAAACTCTAATCTCATCTCAACATCCAAAGATTTCAATATTACCACATGTTATCATTGGTGTTAGAAATGAGCATGAACAGAGTGAACTTTGAGCATCTTGTCACCGACATCGGCAACACATAAAATCCCCAACTTCTTGATATCCATTGCATTACTTTCCCTAGTTGCCTATCTTTCTAAGAAATAGGAAAGTCAATTCCTCTAATTCCATAGATTGCACATTATGCAATTGATCTACCATTTACCTAAAGGGGTCAGATGTGAATTGTTCAAAATGAAGACAATATCTGCCTCAAATCATCTTGTCAGACCATTCATGTGCTCCTTCATGGTTACCGAATGTTTATTGTGATTTGGAAATTATTTTTGTGGGGGCTCGAGCGTATTATCATCCTTTTCTAGTTGATTGTAAAGGTTTCTTTTTGCACTTGATCTGTCTAGACATGGCGATATTTTTTCAACATCTTTTGCACTTCCTCTGCATAAGAATTTCACATATAAAATATGAAAATATAACTCCATTTTTGGGGGTTTTCATGAGCTTTAGAACTTGTTCGAACAAGGAAGTTTACACTTGGAAGCAGAAACTCAAGCACTATGCTCATTCTACAATACATTAGGGACATTGATTCAAAATCCTTATGCACACTATTTCCCTTTCTGTTATCAACTTAGAATCTAATGCACAAGACATGATGGTAAGAGGCATGGAATTAATCCCAATATTAGGATTGGAATAATTTTCTAAAATGATAGACACACTTATATCCTTCTTTTAGTTTTTCCATGTTGTCACAGGTATTCTCATAGATTTGGGCAATAAATCAAACAATAGCTCATAAATGATATTTTCAAAATAATTGTGACTGACACAACATCATCACACTCCTTCACAAGATGTGTTTATATATTTCCATGTTCAATATTTTCTCTTCAAACTGAGATTAAGAAGTTACCACTACTTGCATCTTCTTGAGTATTGTAAAGTGGTGAACTTCATATCTTTTGAACATCATGATTTGAAGCTCTAGAAGTGAACCTAAATCTTTGATCTAAACTTCTAGCCCAAAAATTTGAACCATAAATCTTGAACTAGGACTTTGACCTTGAATTTAAACCCCGAACAATGGAACTTGAACTCAAACTGGAAACTAGAAGTTGAACTTCAATATTAACAACCAATGAAACTGCTAGAAACAAAGAAACATTGAACCTGTTCCAATTAAATTAGACCACTTCAAATTGATTTGAACCTTAGTTCAAAGAGGTTCAAGACTCCATAGAGAAAGTTTAATGACTGGGCTATATGGGTACTAGCAGGGGCTCTAACTGTGGGATTATTTTTGACTAAAAAATAGAGAACTCTAACAACCTCTGGGAAAAGATAAGTGCCTTATCCATTGGGAAAATAAAGTCACTAAGAAAAGGAAAATTGAGAGCTTCTTGCAGAGAGGGCGGAGGGGAGCAGGGCAAAACCAACCAACCAAAACTATCAGCAAGTGCGAAGCTTGTACATTATGAAAACTAACACTACACACACCAAAAACATAGTTATAAAATTTATACAAAGGTAGGAAGAGAGCCTACCACAATAAACAAAAGAAAGAAAAAGAATCATGTGAATCCATTTACCAGCTGGGAGAAATAAGAGCCTTTCCGCCACAACAAATCATGTCTCAATGGAGCAGCTCCACACCATTGCTGACTAGCAACTTCTTCAATGCCAAACCTAAAGCCTAAAGTAAATATGAATATGTTGACCCAACACTTCTTCTTGAACAAGCATAACTCATAATAACATTTTTTTTGTGCAAGAATTTATCTTCAACATTCATCCAGCCAGGTTTCACTCCAAACTAAAACAATTGAAAGAAGAAACCTCCTCAAGAAAAGATGTACAATATCCAAAAATGCTGTCATAGAGACTCACTATTTGCATATGGCATTTAATATCACGATCAACTTGCAGGCAAAGAGATGCCTCTTCCAACATAGGGTCGATTCTAGAGTATGTGTTCTCCTCATCCCTTTCAAGAATAAAATTGTCACCAAGCATGCAATGTATTCTGTCTTTTCTCTTTCCCAAAGCGTCCTCACTTCTACAATCCAAATTAGCAAAGCCACATATAGAAGAATGAATAGAAAAGTTATCAATGAGTGTTTCATTCTCAATCTGATTTGAATGAATACCTGAGTCATTAAGTAAGAGGTGATCCAGTTGGAGTGATGATAGAAATTCATGTATGATTTCTTCTTCTTCATTAAGAAAATTATCTTTAAGTGCCTCGACTGAGTCATCAATGGGTTGAAAGTTAGCTCCATACCTTCTTTTCCCAAAAAGGACTTCATTGTGAAAAGCTTCAACCAAAGGCATCTTTACCTCATCACAAACATCACTTTTATTTTTAGATTGACAAGATTCTCCCATGGGCTGAGCATCGATTTCACAATAAGACAGATTACTTTTAGCCTTCTCATTAAAGACAAAAGATTCAAATTTCGGTAACATGTTTTTGGCAATTTTTTTCACAAATAAGAACTTTTACAGTAAGATGACCATCATTAATTTCAAATTCCAAGCTGGTTCTCTGCAACCACAAACCACTTCAAACTTATCTTTTAAATGTTAGTACCTACTATCACTATATTTTCTATTTCTGTTTAGAAAAATTGATATCTAGATTTCCAAAAAGTAGAAACTTATGCAGGACTTCTTTAAACTTGATGCTTTAAAGACTAACCCATCTTAATTATAAACCATACTTATTGATCCATACTACCATATTGATTTGATTAAGTTAAGATTATGATACGTTGGGTTTGATATTGTTTTAACCAAGATCTTATCTGTCTTATAAGTTCTCTAAAATCAAAGAGTAAAATTGACTTATATTTAATTATTTTAGCCTTATGTTAGTTCTACTCTCTTACTAGATTATAATTTATATTCTAAGATGTTATTTCCTCTCGAATTATAATATGAAAACCTTCTACTTAATCCAGGAAGAAAGTATACTATGATTTAATTTTTTAGGATTAATGACTTAGTATTAAGGTCTACTTATTGTTTTTTATTGAAATCTATACTAATGATTCATAATAATTATACTTTTAGTAGTTAGTGATCTTCCATTTTGTTTATCTTTTGATTTCTTACATTCATTACTAACATGTGTCCTGATAAATGTTGAGAATTGGATTTATACACTTTATTTTTCCATCATATTAATAGTACATTTAAAGTTGTCCTTACTATACCACAATGAAAAATACCTTTTCCTTATTACCAAAAATCTGACATTAACTTTTGTTTTGTTTGCAGATATCTAATTGAGTTTATTTTACCTTAGTTTAGAAGTCTAAACTATTGCTTGGAATACATGCTAAGAAAATGGAGAAAGAGTCTTAGAAAATAAGCCGAGACAATATATTAATCATACTTAACATGAGATTCTATTAATACACCTCATCATAGATTGATATTATATTAAAATTTTGAATTTACTTATGATTCAAATTTCACAAAAACTATGTCTATATAAAGGGATTTGAGAATAAAAAAGGAATGAGATCCCTTAAGTTGAGAAATATCTATCAATATGTACCAAAATCCATCTTGTCAACAAGTTTGAAAACCAAATGTGCTAAACCTATATCCTAAACAACTAATACAGGTCACACCAAAATTCCTCATAAGAGCTAGAGGAATCCCTACCCATACCAAAATAGATACTCTGAAGATCCTACCTATAGAAGAAAAGAAAAGAGTTTGATACAAATAAAAAAAGACAAATAGAATGGGGAAATATCACTCCTCTTTCTTCCAAAAAACCATGATTAGGTCATCTACTTCCTCCAATTTAGTAATCATTTCTCTTTGTTGAGATAATGGGTGTTGCACACATTGCATAATATTGTTATATTTTATTTTGTTATGTAATGTTGTGCCTAGATGGACATGCAACATGTAAAGATTCCCATGGAATATTCTTTATGAGTTGTATTGTAACATTGTGATAATATTTTATGTAATAATTTAATATTGGGGAAAAGAATTAAATGCCCAATATTAAATGTGGGGTCAGTGGGTTAGGTAGCACATGGTTTTAGCACATGGTTTATGTAATACCACTTGGTGGTTTTGTGGGACTTGCTACTATATAAGCAGCCGCAAGGGTAGTTGTTGTAGTGTGATAGAGAGTGACAAGGAGAAGACAAAAGGCAAGAGTCGAGCAGGACAAGGCTTGACAGGTTAGCCAAGGGAGCATTTGTGAAGGTTGAAAGCATGACATGGGATGTGTGGATTCATGCTTGTTCACATAGTTTGCTCGGTTGTGGCTATGGCCATGAAGGCCTCCATGGTTGTATGGCAATGGTATTTTTGCTGAATAATACATGATGATGGATGCTTTTGAAGGCTGGGTTTTTCCCTCAATGAGGGTTTCCCAGAGTATATCTTGTGTCACATTTTTGTGGGTATGTTTTCTATTCTCTTGCATGTGGATTTTAATTCTATGTTTATTTCAGATCTATTATGGGTTATGTGGAAACGGTGGTTATATTCTTTGTTGCCAAGTTTCCTTACAAGTGGTATCAGAGCTATGGTTTTATTATTGTAACCCTAGATTGAATCCATGGGAATGCATGAGAGGATAAAAGAAAAAGGGCAAGATATATGAATGATTTATTGTAGATCGGAGGGTTTTGGATTTGCTATTATGATGGGATGTTAAAAGATTTGGGCATGTGAAATTGTTGGACAAAAAGATTTTTTGGATGTTTCATTTAAATGAGGGTTTTGGGGGGTAGCATGTAGAAATGACCTCCTAGGTAAAAACAGACCTAACCATTGGATCCAGGTCGACATTTCCATAAAATTTGATATATAATATGCCCTAGTTTGGCCATATTCAGAGGAAATGAAAGAGTTTTTTGGTTTCAGCCCATGATGGCCGTCAAATTTAATCCCGTTGGAATTTTCGTCACTGAAATAAAAAATAAAAAATGAAAAATCGTACTAAAAATGGTAAAAAGACTGTCTTAGTAAAACGGCTATAACTTTCTCTCAGAATATCGGATTTCAGAGTTCTTATAGGCGTTGGAAAGATAATTCAGAGCACTACAAGATGGTGTAGGTTTGGTTCTGTGATTTTGAGATTTTGATAGGTTTTAAGAGCCCTAAAATCAGATGTTATTTATTTTGAGCACGGATTGGGGCATAACTTGGGCATACGGAGTCAGATTTTGGACTTCGAGTAGTCAACGGAAAGCTCTTGGAGAGCTCTACACATTGGTTCAGATTTGGTGTAGGTTTGGCATGATTTATTTGTTGATATATTAATCTGAATAGTCTATAGATATATTTTGACTATGGTAACTTGTGAGTTTATGGCATTGGAGATTTAAGTTTTGATTTCATTGTATACTCAGTTCATTATTTAAATTGGTCTCATGTTGATATGGTTATCAGTGTTTGGTTTGGATATGCATGATGACTTGTTGGGTCTACAAGTTTTGCAGTGTTGTAAGCGGTCTATACTTACAGGTTGCATTTATAGCTTGGTTATGGGTTGTCTTTGCCCATTGATCTTTCATTATTGATGCATATTCATATTGGTGGCTTGGATTTGGGTTGTCTATGCCCTAAGTCACATGATTTTATCTTCATGTAGAAGGGATGAGATGTTGTTACCAGGTACAATCATGGCAAAGGATTGTGGTTGACTATTTTATGCTGACAGGTTGGACATATTGAGAGCCAGATGCTCGGTTCATGGATGTGATCATGGTGTCATGAATTTTGGCATGACATGATTGGATATACAGGTACATCCTTGATGTTCATTAGCTTGGATTTCTGATATAGTTATGGTGGTATATCTTCTTGGTTGAGGATCATGGTTATTTAGTTTCTTTTGAGGAGCTCATGATGTGCACTTTGAGTTCTTTGATAGTTTGATGCCTTGGTTGATTCTCATGGTTAGAGGATGGGTTTTCATCATTATGTCATGGATAGCTTGGATACACGATTTAGTGGGAGCTTGTGACAGTGATGGGGTGACAGTGCAGGATTAGTTCCTGGTTTGGTTTGGATCTTCAAGTAGGAGATGGATTTTATGATGCCACAGGTGACTTGGTACCATGGTTAAGTGAGAGTTGTTGGCATTGATATATTTATTGAGTGTTTGCAGATGTTGGAGGTTTGTCTTAGATCCTGTTGCTGCAGAAGCGTCTTTGACATTTGCATGGTGCACTTGTTATCTTCATGGTGTATGAAGATGGTTAGATCTTGAGGACTCATGGAGTTTTTGGTTATCTTCATGGTGTGTTGAGATGGTTCTTCCTGGTATGTGGAGATGGTTTTCTTCATGGTGTGTGGAGATGGTTGCATCTTGAGGACTCACAGGGTTCTTGGCAAAGGTGTGGTTTATGCTTTTATTTGGCATGTTATCCTTGGTATGAGAATGGTTTCATTATTATGTCATGGTATACTCTTGATATGCATTTAGAGTTGTGACATGTTATGATGTGTTCATGTGGAGCATGTTATCTCTTTAGTTGAGATGGTAAGATCATGTTGTCATGTTTATGTTCCTGAGGCCATGGTTGGAACTTTGACATTGATCTTGCTTTAGTTTCTTGGTATTGAGTACACTGATCATAAGCTGGATACTTCATGATATTGCTATGTTACATTTGGAGCTGGCATGGATTGATTGGTTATAGGTGCTCATGGATACTTAGAGACAGTGGTGACGCTGATTTCTCTTGGATTAGAGAAGTATTTGTTGGGACGGTTGATGTTTTCAGCAGGAAGTCCGAGGGGCAGTCACCTGATATGGACTTGAGAGGAGATTGTTCTTAGATGAGTCTTGGTTGGAGACTTGGGTATCTTGATGAGCATTCTCATTCCCCACTCTTGGTCTACTCGGCGGTTTGCTACTTGAGAGGTATAGCCCATTGTTTCTCTTAGTTGCATTATATTTATGCTTATCTTTCATGGATATGGATCTTGAGCTATGGTACATGAGTTAGTTTTGGAGGGTTCATTTGAGAGATGGTTTAGCATTGGTTATCTCCATTTGCATATGTTGTTATGCTGGTTGAGTTTGGGAGATGGTTTTATATTGGGCATATTCCTTGGATTAGGAATGGTTATTCCTTGGTTTAGGAATGCGTTTATTGAGTTTGATCTTCTTGTGAGAGGCTTACATCCATAATTAGTTATAAGATATGGTTTGGGTGTTGTTAAGGCTTCTTGTTGGGGTTTTTTTTAAAGGAGGAGGTCATACTTGCACAGTTTACATCTAGAGGTGTGTGTAGAAGGACATGATACAGGTTATGATTTGCATGATTTCTCCGATCTTGGTTATCTTCCTAGATGTTCAGTTTTGCTTACATTGGATTTGAGATTGGTTAGAGATTGTGATCACTGGTTTGTGCTCATGTATGTCATGTGAGAGATGACATGATTATTTCTTTCTCTTTCCTCTGTTGGTTGTGGATAATTTGGGAGACTATTGGAGACTTGTTATGAGAGTTGTTTTTGCAGGATATTAGTTTATGTATTGTGGATGTCCTTGATACTACATGGATTCACTTCTTTGAGATGTGTTGAGTGGATTGGTTATAGATTTGACATTATCTTTTGTAGTGGGAGCTTCTTGGTATATATGTGGCAGGTATTGCTCTTGAGGCTTGTGATTGCAGGTTATAGATTGGATATGTTAGTGATATGAGATTCACTTGTTATACCTTTGAGGTATGGATAGTTGGATGGGTTTGGCACTTGCTGTGGGTGCTATTTCAGCTATGGATATTTTGACAACTACGGATACATGTGATTACCTTTGGATCAAGTTTTTTGTGCTTGGAATTTTTAGTTGGTACAAGATTTTATGATCTTCTAATGCCACAGGTTGGGTGGTTTTCTCTTTGGATGGCTTCTATGTATAACCAGTGGGAGTGGCATAATAGGAGGTGAGATCATTCATGTTCGAGATGCTAGATACTTTGATTTTGTTGCGGGTACCAGGATGGAGCACTTGGTGTATTTTGATCCATGATGGTGGATGTGCTGGGAGGGATTGTTCCCTTGTTCATTTATGTGGCTACAGATTGACCCTATGCAATGTATACAACAAGTGGGAGATTGTTGAGATAATGGGTGTTGCACACATTGCATAATATTGTTATATTTTATTTTGTTATGTAATGTTGTGCCTAGATGGACGTGCAACATGTAAAGATTCCCATGGAATATTTTTTATGAGTTGTATTGTAACATTGTGATAATATTTTATGTAATAATTTAATATTGGGGAAAAGAATTAAATGCCCAATATTAAATGTGGGGTCAGTGGGTTAGGTAGCACATGGTTTTAGCACATGGTTTATGTAATACCACTTGGTGGTTTTGTGGGACTTGCTACTATATAAGCAGCCGCAAGGGTAGTTGTTGTAGTGTGATAGAGAGTGACAAGGAGAAGACAAAAGGAAAGAGTCGAGCGGGACAAGGCTTGACAGGTTAGCCAAGGGAGCATTTGTGAAGGTTGAAAGCATGGCATGGGATGTGTGGATTCATGCTTGTTCACATAGTTTGCTCGGTTGTGGCTATGGCCATGAAGGCTTCCATGGTTGTATGGCAATGGTATTTTTGCTGAATAATACATGATGATGGATGCTTTTGGAGGCTAGGTTTTTCCCTCAATGAGGGTTTCCCAGGGTATATCTTGTGTCACATTTTTGTGGGTATGTTTTTTATTCTCTTGCATGTGGATTCTAATTCTGTGTTTATTTCAGATCTATTATGGGTTATGTGGAAACGGTGGTTATATTCTTTGTTGCCAAGTTTCCTTACACTCTTGGAGCTAAACTGAATGTTGTTTTTGTCCTACTAGATTTGGTAAAATTGGGGAGAGAGAAATCCAACCTATTCAAGTCTTGGAATTCCACCCTAGGTTCAATGTAGGTGTTAAATGTATGCACGTATTGGAGAAGACAATCCTTGTTCTATTCTTGAACTATACCCCTCCAAAAGGTGAAAATTGATATTGGCGTCCATCTTAGGCCATTCCTTATTACATTGGTTGCCTAATAACATTGGCTTGTCCCAAACGACCCGAAGGAGCCATCATATACATTTTTGCAAGAGGAATTTCCATATGGTAGTTAATGCAAAGAACTACATGTTCAAGGCCCTCTAGCTAGTGGGATTAAACATGTTTTGTCATAACCAAAAAATCTTCTAGCAACTCACATGAGCTCTCACCAGAGATGCTATAAATAGACCGATTACTGAAATATTGATTTGCCATTTGAATTCATATTTGAAGGCATAGTCCCAAATATCCCTATAATAACTACTCTAGACATATCATCTATGGGGTTTAAAATCCTATTCCATCTTTTATGCTTGACATGTCCCTTGAAGGCAATAGTATGGGCCTCTTGTGTGTACAGAGATAAATCCAACTCCATTGTAGACTCCTACACACACTTGAACTAGACACCTTACATAGAAACCTATTGACAACAATTGAAAAGATACAAAAGAAAGGCCAGAATAAATAAGTATCGAAATCCTTATTCCTTCACAATCATCTTAGAAACTTCTAGATATTAGGAGATTAAGCCTACTCATGGATGCTAGGGTTGATTTTTAATGATTACAATTATTATGTAAGATCCCTCTACTGATCCTAACATGCTTATGTTAGAATTTTTAATTAAAGTTATTCTTCCTAATAAAGAGGCAAAGAATTAACTGACATAAACATAATACATTGCCCAGACAATTTGTTAAGAATAATGATCAAAGTCTAAAAATTAATCAAAGAGGATATAGCTTTATTCATAAGGTAAAGTGTCCAAGTCATAGATGGTTTTCCATTACTTGAATAGTGAAGTCCTCTCCTTCTACACCTTTTTTTTCTAGAAGATTTGCTTATGTATTTTCTTCCCGATATATATGCCAAAACCTGGTTTCTTTAAATTTATCAACAAGGCTTAGTACTTTCTCAAGCGTCGAGTTCATTATAGAATTTGGAGTCTTTATTTTTCTTAAAGTGTTGAGGATGCTTTGAGAGTCCTGTTCCAAAATTAGTCTCATTATACCCAATTGTAGGCTCAGTCTAAGTCCTTCCTCGAGAGCTTCTAGTTCTACCATATTATTTGTTGTGATTCCTAATGGTTTGGCTCTCTTGATGATCCAATTTCTAGAGTCAGTGCTTATAATACATCCTATGCCTTCCATACCCAAGTTTCCTCTTGAAGCTCCATCAAAATTTAATTTCGTCGACCCATATGGTGGAGGTCCCCATCTACATTCTTCCCTTACTTTTTGGTTTTTCTTATAATAGAATAATGGAGGATTGATTAGGTTAACCCAATTCTTTTTCATTAAAGCTTACCATTCATTAAGAGTCCCTTCTTCTATAGTTGATCTTCTTAAATGACTATTCATGACTTCTGTTTTGTTTGCTTCTACTTTATAAAGCAAGGAAGCATTTCTAGGCTTAGTATCACTAAATATTCATCTGTTCTATTCTTTCTAGATCTCCCACATCAGAATAGATGGAGATTTGTTCGATAATTTATTGTATATCTCAGAATTATTACCATTGGGCCATCTAATTAGATGACTATCAAGATCCCCAACTATGGGAGAAGTCCAATTTAGCTTTTGATTAAGCCAATACCAACATTCTTTCACATAGGATTGTTGAAAAAGTAGGTGTTTTGTTGTCTCCTCATTTTCTTTCCTATATCTCGAAGGGCCTTCAAATCCTATCTTCTAAAATCTATCAGCTGTTAGAATACTTTTTTTGTGCTACTGCCCATTAAAAGATGCTTGCCTCTAGCAAACAAGTTGGATTCCATTATAACTTAATAGGCATATTAATATTTTCCCATCTTTGAGAGTTGATTATAATGTTGTACCCTTTTTTTACCCTATATTGCCCATTCTTTGAGCCCCCTTAGATGAGTTTGTCTGCTCTATATTTATGATTGACCTTTCTCTGTTTGAGTATTTGATCTAAGATTTCCTTTTCTTTAGAGGTTAGGACTACACCTATAGAGATTTACATACCAAATATCCTCCCCATTCACCCTATTAAGCTATTTATAATGAGCTACCTGTTTACCCGATAAATTCACTAAAGTGTTTTTAATCTTTGGGGCAATATTGAGACTATCTAGAGCTGGAAGCCCATCCCAAGAATCTTCCCAAAACAGGGCTTCTTCCCCTTTTCAAATGTCCTAAGTTACATATTTACTAATCAAAGATTGACACTTAGTCATAAAATTTAATGCCTTCGATCCCTCAGGTGGATTCTTGATTCTCAACAATGAGGAAGGGTCTTCTGCATTCAAGTAATTGTTATATAGAATTTTAGCCCACTTATTCTCTCTGTTGGTGTTTTATTTTGATGTTACCAGTACTAAAACTACTAGGCGACAAAAGGCTTAGTACCTAGATATCAGTACATACACAACCTAAAGAATAGCCAATTCTCATTATCACTTGCATATGCAAAGTATTAGGACCCAACTTCAATAAAACCTTAGACGGTTTTCTACTCTTTTGGCTCTGTAAAACCAGGGCGGGTGCACCCGAGGATGGTTCAAAGATGGAATAATTGTATGAGAATTATTCTTAGTTTCATTTTGATTCTCATCTCTAAATCCTTAAACATATAGGTAAATAACAGATAAACACATCCCTTGAACAGATATGGCCAAGAAATCTTCTATAGCTCTGCAGATGTTTCCAACAACAATGGCTAAATGAAGCTAAAACAATCTAGGCAGGCAAGTGCTGGCCAACTTTGAAAATCTTACAGGAAAGATAAATGAAAATTGATTTTATGATGTATTTTGAAAAAGCTAGTTATAATATACTTCTCTTTTGGCTGAAATACTCTCGATCAGTGCCTAATCCATTGGGAATTCAGAGTCAAGTAAATTCTTAGATCTAATTTGTTGCCTTGCAACGAATTTTCATCAGCAATTCTTACCAGAATTTATCATTCAAAAATCCTTATTAACACCCAAGCAACCTCATCACATTCATCAAAGCCTTTACTTAATCCATTGAATTAACAGCAATAACAAATGGATGTACAGTCTTACTAAATTGCAATCAATTGCATAAGCTTTTACTCACACAACATCAAGGTAGCCCAGTATTAAAAAGGAGACAAAATTCAGAGAAGAACAGATATGGGGACAGTTCATAACTTGTATTCATTTCCTTTAAAAATGGTATATCCTTTACAAAAGACCCAGAAAAACCTTCAGAGAAGAAGCACAGTTCTTTTTACATTCATCCATATCTCAGAAATTTTGACAGAAAAAGCATACTATAAATTTCTTTCCAAAAATGTTTGGACCAAAAAAGAACTAAGCACAACACTTAGTGAAAACCAAATTCGGACCCATCTTTAGCCTTGGGATCTCACTTAAATAATGTGAGATGCAACAAGCTTCAGGCTACAGTAGGTGACAGGTGTCCTTCTTTTGAAAAACAAAAAACAAGAATAACAGAAAGGTTGATTACAACAGCACTTCTTGGCGGGTCCCTTTCTGTTATGCTTCTTGGTTGTTATGATCTGTTCTCGCAATCATTCCTCATCTTCAGAGTACATATCCATAAGGTCTGCAAGTGATGTATCATCTTCTGTTACATGCAAAATCACTTTAACCTGGGGATTTTCTATGTCATCATTGCTGACTACAAGAGTAACTATTACTCTTACATCTTCCTCGTCATCTTCTCCTGACATCTGTTCACTAAACTGATCTTTCCATCTATTGAAAGTATCATCATCTGGCCAATCAAAACTTAGGGTTTCTCTTTGTATCTTTATTAAAGAATTGGCATTTTCTTCTAATTCATCGAATTCTTTTCTTATATCAGCATAATACAATTGTATCTTTACCAGCTCTTCATTTGTTTTGGCCCAAAACCAACAGCCAGTCTCACTGATGATGTTTGTTATTCTGTTATCAAATAATTCATCCATTTCCTTTTTCCATTTGTCCTTTTCCTTTACTGTATCAACAGTTTCTAAGGCACAAGGAAATAGGGTGAATTTTTTAGCAAGATATCTTGAAAAACAGAGTGTCAATTTCCTCTGTAAAGAATCTCTTTTATTTTCAAAATTATCTAATTGATTTAATAAATCAAAAATTCTTTCAACCTGATGATAAGGCATTTGAACTGCAGAGATACAAACAATTGTAACATCATTATTCCTCTGTCTCCACTTCTGTGCAAGAGAGTCTAGTCCATTCTTTCCTTTATTTAACTCATCTATGAGGGTTACAATCCTGGTCAGCTGGTCATAAAAATCTGACCATTGTATTTTATCCCTCAAGTATGTCACACCCTGCTTCCATTTCTCTTCCTGCTGATTTCTAAATTCTATCTGCCACTCATGTAATTTGGTTTTTTCTGCTTCGAACTCCTCTGCAGTATAGAATTGGGGTCTTTCAGGGGTGTCAGGTATCTCAATAATAGGGGTTAATCCCACAGATGACTGTGGGGGATATGAAATCCTCAATGTACTGGATTCTCCCACTTTTCTCTTTCCAAGTACCTTTTCAAACTGAGATATCCTGTTTTCTAACTCAATTCTCCTCTTTACCTCTTGATTATAGGCTTCCACCACTACTTCATATTTATTATGCATATCCATCATTTCCCTCTCTTCTCTTTTCGCAGTAGCCAGGGCAAATTTAGAATAATCCACATTCATGTGGGCTGCCTGTACATTTGAAGTGTCAGCAACTCTTCTTACAATGATACTCCCTGTCAATCCTGAGTCATCAGGTTGTGATGAAGTAACTCTGGATCCTCTTCTTAGGGACCACATAACAAGGGCAGCTTGATTATTGCTGAATGCTGTACCCAAGAATTCCTCTTTATTCGGATCCTGGAGTCCTAAATTATTTGAAACAGAATTAAAAACTAATGCGTCAGCAATGTCCCAATTGGGCAATAATAAAACATTAGCATTTTTTACCATCTGTCTTCCCTCATCAGGGGTTATATTTTGGAACTCTTGAACCATTTGTTCCTTTATTAGATTTTGAATGGAGGTCTCATCCATTTCTGGATGTTCTGCTCTCATATTATTGCACCTTTGCTCAAAAATGTGCATGTTTACTCTCCACGCAAACTGATGGAAAGCCCTAGATTTTACAAAATTGTTATCAGACAAAAAATGCTGACTGGCTTGTTCCAAAACAGGGTCCAATTCCCTTCCTCTGAAATCTGCTGTAGTTAATTCAAAACTTAGTACAGGGGTTTCCTGAGGGTTCCCTTCATCAATCTCTGCTTGTGTAACAAAAATTTCTCCTTGTGACCCCATTTGTTCAAATTGCTCATCGGTGAGTTGTTCTTCCTCAACTCTTATTGGGGTTTGAGAAGGTGAGCCACTTTCATCAGGGGATTCTTCCTCCCTTATTATTCTTCTTCTTTTGGGGGAAGGTTCAGGGGGTCTTTCTTCTAGGACAGTGCTGGAAGATCCAACAATCTGTTTTTCTTTATGCACAATGGGCATCTGCTGTCGGACAATAGTATATCCTGTTCTCTTCCGTACCACCAGTGGACCTATTCCAATGTTGGGAGTGAAACCCAATTTTCTCATAATTTCTCTGGCTTTATCTGGAAAAGAATTAATAAAATGCTGTTTCTTCTCATTCATTACCTCCATTATCTCAGAGAAATTACTCATGAGCTTATGTACTTTATCTGCATTGTTTGCAGCATTACTAAGAGGACTGAAATTTTTATCAAAACAATTAATGAATTCCAAAACTTTTGAATAGACTCTCCATTTTTCTTTCTTTATTTCTTGCTCATGGAGAGAATATTCATTTCTTATTACATCTTCTGGAAAATAGAATTCATGCTGAACTGGACGCAGCTTGATTCTCAATCTAAGGGCAGAGTTAAAGAAACCTTCTGTATCACAAAAACGAGAGTGAGACACTGCCATTTTGTATTGATCCAAAAATTTATGGAGAAAGGCCCACCCTTCTTTAGTTATCACAAATTGGTGGGCTATAGTACAAGTAGGAAAAATTGATCATGTCCCCCTTTTGTGCAAAAAGGCCTCCTCCACTCCTCCCAACTGCCACAAAAATTCAGCTATCCCTACCTTCAAGGGTACCTGATAGGGTAACACATGGGGTGTTCCTTTGAAACCATAGACCCTGATGACCGTTGAGACTGAATATGGGATAATATCTCCCCAATTATGTGAAACTTTTAGATTGTGGGTTTTGTCCATAGGCCTGATAAGGTGCATTAATGCCTTAGGGATTCTGGGATTGTCACTCAATAAGAGGCACCTTAGTTTGGAGGCAAAGTGCCTATCAAATCTAACGAAGCTAGCATTTTCTGCTTCCCAGGTCATGTCTGCACTCCATAATTGGACTGGTAGTGCTTCCCCTTCTTGTTCTCTATTTAAAACCATTTCTTTACCAAAATAAGTGGCCCCTTTAAAAAGAAACATATGCATCAGTAAGGAATACTGACCCCAAACCTTTTCCACCTTGCCCTGTGCAATCCCCACCAATCCATGATGGATCTCATTTGCCAAGTAAGATGCAAAATCAAAAATTATTTCCACACCAAAAGAAGAGATTTGGGTGATCATATACATGAAGCTCACCGGAATAAAGTCTTCTTCGCCCTCTCCGAAGACTCTGCACAGGGTCCTATATATCTCCACTGCCCTGGCATTAAAACATGATTTCTTGAAGGGCTCTTTAGAAGATGATGTTATGGTTGGGAGGCCTCCAATTCGGCCTATGTGGGCTTTCAGTGCACCCTGTCTAACTACATCCCTCTTGGATATATATTCTTTTTCTAAATCTATCAGATTAATGGGCACATGATACATGGTGAGGGGTCCCAGACTGAATACCTTCCTAATCTCCTCGGGACTGATGGTAACTAAAGCCTCACCATCTATTCTCCTCACTACCTTAGTGGCTTGGTCATAGTTTTTTGCTATGGCTTCAAGCAGGTCAAAATCCATAAACACGCTGGGAACAACAAGCTTCCCAAGATCAAAATTCCAAATGTTGGCATGAGGGGCATATAACTTTCTCTCTGCAAACCATTTCTTGAATAAACTCAAACCAGTTTGAGCAGTTTGAGCATCCCGGACCCAATTACCCTTATCATACAATCCATCAGCTACCCTAAGCCTAGGATTGAGTGAGGTTAACCTCTTAACTTGCACCGTTTCTACAGTGGACTCAGGAAGTAACTCAAGCAAATCATCATGCACATTTCTATCCAGGTAGTTTACTGCTCCTGTAAATCCCTTCTTAGGAGGCATCTTGGGCTATCCTCTTTAAAACTTAAAAGCTCACAAAGATGATGGCAGTTTTACTTACTTGAATTCTGTCTCAATTCTCCTCTGTATTCCTGCAAAATTTCAGCGAACAGATAACTTGACAATTTCTTATCAACCTTGGCACGCTTTTCTTTCAGTAATAGCTTCTGCACAAGAATGGCTTCAAATCTTTTCTCGCGTGAAATGAAACTGATGCAATCTCTCTGTATTATACTCTATTTTTTCTCACGGACGAAGCTTTCTTGTCTAATTAATACAGAGAGTGGCACTATATTTTTTATTTAAAACTGCGCCGTTGATCTTCAAAGATCCTACGATCATGCGGTACAAAGAGAACAACTAGGAGTTATACTTGCCATGTCAGTTATATTACCCAATGAGAGCTTGCCACGTACATAATTCTTTCTTTTGATGGCGCTTACCTTTAAACCCACTGACGACGGAGAACACGTGTCAGCATGTCGCTACTTCGTTATGCATAAAGAACTAGCACCTTGCCATAACGAGGCAACGACAACCGTTGATCGGACCAAGAAATGATCGAACGATACGCTACAGGACTTCTTAAGAAAGAAGGCGGTGGGCCCATCTCGCTATGTCGCTGTAATTATCTTCCTTGCAACTCTTCATAACGAGATAGCGAGCTCCGTTGATTCACTTCAAGCTGACGTTCCAGATTTTTTGTACATTTAGTCAGGTAGGCATTAATGAGAATCAGATCTCTGCATAGCTAGCACATGTCAAATTTTATCAGTCACCTGTCATTACACGTCATCATAGATCTTGCCGATCTTTTACCATTTTACGGGGCCTCGCTAACTCGCTAATGGTGAAGCACCTCAATTTTTTGATAGCGAGGTAGCGAGCTTCGACACTTTAAAGGATTCCGTGCCGGAAAAAGCAAGGGGGTACTCGGTAATTACTTCTGTTAATTAAAACTGATTCTGACAACAGTATTTATGACAGGTCATGCCACCTGGTGTAATTATGACACAAGCAAGATGCAATGTCATCATTTTCAGATTTTCACGTGGCCTCGCTACTTCGCTAACGGTGAAGTGCCTGAATTTTCCGATAGTGAGGTGGCGGAACTTCCGAAAATCAACATTCCGGCTCTGATGTCAGATATTCTAGTGGGTCCTTTTCCCCCTTTTTATGGCGAATTGCTGAGTGTACCTGCACAATAAAGCAATTAAATAGCAAATCTCCGATCGCCACACGTTCAATTCATGGTCCCACCGCTTAAAAACTCGACACTCGCTATCTCGCTATACTTAATGAGCATGCAACTTTCAATAGTGAGATAACGCCAGCGGTAGATCTAATCGGATCTGACGGTTGGGACAAACAGTAAGAAAGGTAACCCGGGAGAAAGGAAAAGGAATACGGAAGCATATTCGCTTCTTTTGAATTTTGAAAATTTTCGCGCCCGACCATTTATGAATAGGGATGAATGTAAGGCTTACATGGTGAATATTTCTTATAGATGGTTTATCCAAAACCTTATACTTCACTTAGACATAGAACATCTGACTTTTCTATGGTTTAACTGAAAATTTTTTACTGCAGAAAAAGTCAAACCAACAGTGGCTCTGTCTGGGGATGATAGACTACTTGAGTCTATGCAAGGATTCATAATCTATGGGAGAGTAGACCACACATCCGGAAAATGACAACTTCTTCAGAGAGCACAGAGCAACACACAAAAACAAAAACTCAGACTGCACAAGGATTTACAGAAAACAGGACGCCAGGAAAACCTAAAACTAATGTTCATGGAAGAAACTAAGTATTTTTTCAAGAAAAATACCTCTTCAAGAACTGTCCATGAACTGGCAGTTCAAGAATATTATCAAATACATCTTTGATTATGTAGGAATCTTCACCCCAAGTATTCTCAATGAGATATGGGCCTAACCAAATGGGGTCAAATTTGCCATGTTTTCCTTTATCTTCAATTCTGGCGTTCCACATTAAGACTAGGTCTCCATTTTCAAATTTCCTGTTTACAGTTCTTTTATCATAGAGTGTTTTGACTTGTAACTGCAATTTTTGATTTCTCAGAGATGCTTCTCTTCTGGCTTCGGTCAATCCTACCAGTTCATTCATTCTTTCTTTCATTTCATCAGTAGTATCTTCATCATATGACTGGATGTAATTGTATAATCCCATCAAATTGTTCTGGGGCATTCTAGCTTGAATCCCATACACTAAATCAAATGGAGCCACCCCAATTGCCTTCTTTACAGTTACTCTGTCAACCCATATTGCCAACTGTAACTTGGAATCCCATGCCCTTTTATTATCGTCCAAGGTTCTCTTAATGATTTTCAACAGGCTTTTATTTGTGGACTCAGCTTGTCCATTCCCTTGTGGATGATATGGGGCAAACGTTGTTCTTGTCATTCCATATTTATCACAAAAGTTTATGAATTCCTCAGACCTAAAACACATAGCATTATCTGTGACAACTTTCTGTGGACATCCAAATCTGGAAATGATATTATTCAATAAGAAATTATTTACTACTTTACTCGTTGCATTTCTGGTAGGGATAGCCTCTACCCATTTTGTAAAGTAGTCAGTAGCAACCAGAATCCAGGAATAGCCAGTACTGGACTTGGGAAAAATTTCTCCTATGAAGTCCAGACCCCATTGTTGAAAAGGTGCTTTAGTTTCAACTGGCTTCAGTGGAGTATTTCCTGAGAATTTCAGCTTCCCAACAAATCTCTGACAAGGATCACATTTTTTAACCATAGCTTGAGCATCTTTGAACAGAGTGGGCCACCAGAAACCAGCTCTCATTATCTTATGCGCAGTAGTTTTGGCCATGTAATGTCCTCCACATACTCCAGTATGCATTTCTTTCAAAATCTCTTTTGCCCTTTGTCTGTCAACACATTTCAACAGAACTCCTTCAAAGTTTCTCCACCATAAGTTATTTTGAACAATTACATAACTGATGGCTTGCAATTTAATATTCCTTTTTTCATTATCAGGCAGATGGGGAGGAACTTCCATGTGTTGCAAATAATGTATAACATTAATGTACCAGTCACACTGGTCCATGTCGCATAAATCAGTTCTGAAATCATCATTTACTAGGTTTATCTGATTAGCTTCCAGGTTAGTTTCGGCCATAAGTTTGGCCAAACCTTGACCTCTGACTAACTTAGTTATCTGCATATCAATGTTGAATTCTTGGATTCTATTGATCCATCTGCATCTCCTTCCTGACACTTCCTGCTGAGAGAAAATATCTTTAACTACAGCACTAGGTACAAAGGCAATAATAGTAGCACCTACCAAATAGCTTCTGAATGCTTTTACAGCCTTTACTAAAGCATATGCTTGTTTTTAATTTATTTCATACTTCAGTTCAACATGCTGCAGGGATTTGCTAAAAAAGGCAATAGGCTGTTCATACCCTTCTTGGTTTTTCTGTAATAAAACTGCAGCCACAGTATGGAATGATGCAAAAGAAAAGATATGCATGGGTTTTGTATAATCTGGGGTCTTCAACATTGGAGCATTTTTTATCGCAGTCTTTATATCCTGGAATGCCTGTGAAGGTTCACCATTCCAATCTATAATAGCTCCTTTCTTGAGCATTTTTGAAATGGGTCTACTGATTTCAGCAAAATTTGTAACAAACCTCCTCAGAAAATTAACCTGGCCAAAAAAGGACTGTATACCTTTCACGTTTTTAGGTTTAGGGACTTTATCAATAGCTATTACCCTTTCTGGGTCTATTTTTACCCCATCCTTGGACACAATGTGTCCTAATAACTTTCCTTCTGTGACCCCAAACGAGCATTTCTTTGGGTTTAGGGATACCCCATATTCCAGGGCTTTTATAAAATTTTTTTCCAAATGTTTGCAGTGATCTTCAGCCTTGTTAGAATACGCTGTAAGATCATCCTGGTACACAACCATAAATTTGTCAATATATTCATGAAATGCTACATCCATGGCTCTTTGGAATGTAGCTCCTGCATTAATCAAGCCAAAAGGCATCCTCACATACACATACTTTCCCCAAGGGGTTGTGAAGGCTGTTTTGAACTGTTCACTTTCTTTTACCAGAACTTGATTATATCCAGAAAAGCCATCCATCATTGACATCAATTCAGAGTCGGTCACTTGTTGCAACATGGCTTCCATATTAGGTAAGCCATAATTATCTTTTAGAGATGCAATGTTTAGATTTCTAAAATCCACACAAAGCCTAATATCTCCATTCTTTTTTCTTACAGGAACAAGGTTTGAAACCCAAGTGGAATGCCTAATTGGTTTGATTATTCCACCATCTCTCAGTTTTGTCAGTTCTTCCTGCATTTTTGGGGCAAGGGTGGGATTGATTGGCCTCTGCTTTTGCCTAAAGGGTTTTACATTTTCTTTCAACGGTATGACATGCTGGAAAAGGTCCTCCCTTTAAGCTTTAAGGTCATCATATGACCAAGCAAAAACATGCCTGTACTTTCTAAGTAGGTCAATCAATGCTTTTCTGATTTGAACTGGCAGATCTTGGCCGATGTAAACCTTTTTAGGGATTTCATTCGTTCCCAAATTCACTTCTTCTAGCTCCTGCGGTTTGGGGTCCTTTATTTCCGATCTTACTCTGTCTTGGTTATCAAAAATGTTCTCCAAGACTACCAACCCCTTAGGCATCTTATTTGTTTTTAATTGCATGATTTCTTGACCAAAAATGGTTTCCTTCCCATTTATGGTTTCAATCAGTCCGTTGCAGTCCATCTCCTGCCCATGGTATTTGTCTTCATTTAGCAAAAAATTTGTGATATCTTTGTCATCTTCAAACACCTGCCAATTGTCAATGTTGTCAGGTATAGAAGGTCTGTTTTGAATCTCAATCTGGGAGATTCCTGCAAATGATATTTCTTTTAGTTTGATAGCTACATTGGCCAGAAGATCAGCCATTTTATTCTGGGTTCTATCTCTCCATGAGATCCCAAATGCATCAAAGAATTCTATTTGATCCCAGACCGCGTTTCTATATTGTTTTAATCTCCTATTTTTTGAGGAGTATGTTCCTTTAATCTGAGAGATGATCAATTCAGAATCCCCTATGACACACAATTTCTTAATTTTGTGATGTGTGGCCACTTTGAGACCTAGCAGCAATGCTTCATATTCAGCAATGTTATTTGTGCAAGCAAACTTCAAGGTGAATGAATACCTGAAGGTGTTATTTTCAGGGGACACAAAGACTACACCTGCCCCTGCACCCTCTTTAGAACTAGCCCCATCAAAGAACATTGTCCACAGTTTTGGTGAATTCATGCAACATTCAACCTCATTTTCAATGATATCAGGTAAGTTTTCCACTTCTTGAATAATTAATTCAGCCCTGAAAGCATTAATCCCCGTGTCTAGGAAACAGGTGGTATCTTTGTCAATTTCTTCACCTAAGATATGGTTAACCCTTGGTTCCCTATTTACCTTGACAGTTTTGTCCCCTATATGGAAAGTGGCATAAGTAAGGTCACATTGTAGGCTTCCCCCCATGGCGGCACTCCATTTTCTGGAAAGTAGCATCCCGTAATGTGGGGGTATATCCACTACAAGGACAGACATGGTTAATTCCACCTCAGGAAATGCAGCCAGTTTGAATGGTAAGGCATTTATAGTACCTATTACTGGGACCTCTCTAGCATCCATCCCTCGGCATCTACCTTGCTTAGTATCCACCTTCAATCCTAGGGCTTCCATTACTTTAAAAGGCATTATAGTGTTGGAAGCTCCAGAATCTATCATACAATTTTTCAAGGCTTTCCCTTTTATGATTAAACTAAGGAAAAAAGGATCAATATCTTGTATGAACGCAACTGATGAATCATCTAAGAACATCTGAGGAATCTGGGATATAATACCATTGTCCTCTATTATTAATGGGGTCTGTTGGGCTACAGCTTGATTATCAATACTATTGTTGTTTTCTATTCCACCCAACCATGACAAAGCCTTATTTTTATGCTCTTCAATTCTAAAGAGCTCAGACAAGGGTACTTTCACAGTAATTTGAGATAACATGGCAATCATATCAACAGGTTCAACCACAGTAGGTTTTACAATAGTACCTGGGATCGGAGTCTTTTGAGTAGTGGGCACCACTTTTAGCTTGACAACATCCGGTTCTGATTTCTCTGGTTGCACTACAGTCTTTGTTGCTTCAACTTTCTGAAATTGAACCTTCTTTTTTGGTTCCCATTTCTGACCCTTGTTCTCCTTGATCTTAGACACATCTATACTGACTTTCTTGTGTTGATCATCTGTCTTATGAGTGGTGTCTTTGATGAACATACTAGATGGCCTTCCTGCCTCATTACTTATTGCTCTATTTCTCAAATTGTAATTACTGTGGACTTGTGAAATCATTTCGGCTATAATTCTATCAATTTCCTCCTTGGAGGGGATTCTTAGGTTTGTGAAACCTACTTCAGAAAATGTATTGCATACCTTATCTGTATCATTCTTCTTATCATCTGAAAATATTTGCTGATGATGTAACTGGTAGGCAATTCTCTGGCTGGTAACATCGTTCTCAGGTTCTTCTGAATCAGAATCTATCAAATCATCAGATGTGTTCGCCATATTGCAGCTTATATCATCATGGTTTTTTTCTTCTGTTTCTTCTTCTTCTTGCACTCCTTGAGCTTGGGCAAATGATTGGGCAACAACACAATAATCAGCAGAATGAGGTGATTGGCATATAATGCACCAAGGCAAATCATCATTCATATTTATAGTATTCCTTTGCAGGGGATCTGGGGTACCCTTATCTTTCATATTTTGGATCTGGTTAGGAACTGGTTTACCATTTTTCCATTGGGTGGTGTAAGGGTAATTCTGCATCCTAGGTTGTCTATTGAAATTGATGTTATTCACAGGGGCTCTCTCAGTAACATTTGTCTTATTGAAATTAGTGGGATTCATTTTCTTAAGCATTTCTAAAACATGGCCTATAGTAGGTTCTTCAGGCCTTTTTCCTATGGGAGTTTTGTCACCTTCCCTTTTATTATTACTCTTAGGGTTGAAAAGCTTAGGATCATCCCTCCTCCCTAATTTGCCAGAGTCCTTTCTATTATTTTCTATATTCACTGCAACTCTATAGGCATCTCTCAGAGTTTTAGGATCCTTATCTCTCAGTTGGTAGGCCATCTTGCTATCAAAGGCATTGAAGTAGGTTGTAAGACAGACGTCTTCATTTAACCGCATAAATTGAAATAGTTTATACATCCCTTTCTGAAATCTCACATTGAAATCAAATGTGGATTCATTTGGATTCTTCTTGATATTGTTGAACTCATTCAACATGAATCCTGCATTGGTATTGTCCCCATATTGTTCCTTGAACAATTTCTCCAAATCACTCCATGAAGTAATACTATCATCAGGCAACCTCCTGAACCAATCCCTTGCATCCTCTGTGAGTGAATGCACAAATAATTTCATCACCATGTCCTCATGTTCAACTTCATAATCATTGAGCATGTCAATGAAAATTCTCAAATGTTCTTCACCAGTGACAGCATTATTTCCAGAAAACTTCACCACTTTATCCCTTAAATCAAAAGATATGGGATGGGGGGCACCAGGAATATAGGCAAATGACATTTGTCTATATTGTCCCCCTTTTGTGCAAAAAGGCCTCCTCCACTCCTCCCAACTGCCACAAAAATTCAGCTATCCCTACCTTCAAGGGTACCTGATAGGGTAACACATGGGGTGTTCCTTTGAAACCATAGACCCTGATGACCGTTGAGACTGAATATGGGATAATATCTCCCCAATTATGTGAAACTTTTAGATTGTGGGTTTTGTCCATAGGCCTGATAAGGTGCATTAATGCCTTAGGGATTCTGGGATTGTCACTCAATAAGAGGCACCTTAGTTTGGAGGCAAAGTGCCTATCAAATCTAACGAAGCTAGCATTTTCTGCTTCCCAGGTCATGTCTGCACTCCATAATTGGACTGGTAGTGCTTCCCCTTCTTGTTCTCTATTTAAAACCATTTCTTTACCAAAATAAGTGGCCCCTTTAAAAAGAAACATATGCATCAGTAAGGAATACTGACCCCAAACCTTTTCCACCTTGCCCTGTGCAATCCCCACCAATCCATGATGGATCTCATTTGCCAAGTAAGATGCAAAATCAAAAATTATTTCCACACCAAAAGAAGAGATTTGGGTGATCATATACATGAAGCTCACCGGAATAAAGTCTTCTTCGCCCTCTCCGAAGACTCTGCACAGGGTCCTATATATCTCCACTGCCCTGGCATTAAAACATGATTTCTTGAAGGGCTCTTTAGAAGATGATGTTATGGTTGGGAGGCCTCCAATTTGGCCTATGTGGGCTTTCAGTGCACCCTGTCTAACTACATCCCTCTTGGATATATATTCTTTTTCTAAATCTATCAGATTAATGGGCACATGATACATGGTGAGGGGTCCCAGACTGAATACCTTCCTAATCTCCTCGGGACTGATGGTAACTAAAGCCTCACCATCTATTCTCCTCACTACCTTAGTGGCTTGGTCATAGTTTTTTGCTATGGCTTCAAGCAGGTCAAAATCCATAAACACGCTGGGAACAACAAGCTTCCCAAGATCAAAATTCCAAATGTTGGCATGAGGGGCATATAACTTTCTCTCTGCAAACCATTTCTTGAATAAACTCAAACCAGTTTGAGCAGTTTGAGCATCCCGGACCCAATTACCCTTATCATACAATCCATCAGCTACCCTAAGCCTAGGATTGAGTGAGGTTAACCTCTTAACTTGCACCGTTTCTATAGTGGACTCAGGAAGTAACTCAAGCAAATCATCATGCACATTTCTATCCAAGTAGTTTACTGCTCCTGTAAATCCCTTCTTAGGAGGCATCTTGGGCTATCCTCTTTAAAACTTAAAAGCTCACAAAGATGATGGCAGTTTTACTTACTTGAATTCTGTCTCAATTCTCCTCTGTATTCCTGCAAAATTTCAGCGAACAGATAACTTGACAATTTCTTATCAACCTTGGCACGCTTTTCTTTCAGTAATAGCTTCTGCACAAGAATGGCTTCAAATATTTTCTCGTGTGAAATGAAACTGATGCAATCTCTCTGTATTATACTCTGTTTTTTCTCACGGACGAAGCTTTCTTGTCTAATTAATACAGAGAGTGGCACTATATTTTTTATTTAAAACTGCGCCGTTGATCTTCAAAGATCCTACGATCATGCGGTACAAAGAGAACAACTAGGAGTTATACTTGCCATGTCAGTTATATTACCCAATGAGAGCTTGCCACGTACATAATTCTTTCTTTTGATGGCGCTTACCTTTAAACCCACTGACGACGGAGAACACGTGTCAGCATGTCGCTACTTCGTTATGCATAAAGAACTAGCACCTTGCCATAACGAGGCAGCGACAACCATTGATCGGACCAAGAAATGATCGAACGATACGCTACAGGACTTCTTAAGAAAGAAGGCGGTGGGCCCATCTCGCTATGTCGCTGTAATTATCTTCCTTGCAACTCTTCATAATGAGATAGCGAGCTCCGTTGATTCACTTCAAGCTGACGTTCCAGATTTCTTGTACATTTAGTCAGGTAGGCATTAATGAGAATCGGATCTCTGCATAGCTAGCACATGTCAAATTTTATCAGTCACCTGTCATTACACGTCATCATAGATCTTGCCGATCTTTTACCATTTTACGGGGCCTCGCTAACTCGCTAACGGTGAAGCACCTCAATTTTCCGATAGCGAGGTAGCGAGCTTCAGCACTTTAAAGGATTCCGTGCCGAAAAAAGCAAGGGGGTACTCGGTAATTACTTCTGTTAATTAAAACTGATTCTGACAACAGTATTTATGATAGGTCATGCCACCTGGTGTAATTATGACACAAGCAAGATGCAATGCCATCATTTTCAGATTTTCACGTGGCCTCGCTACTTCGCTAACGGTGAAGTGCCTGAATTTTTCGATAGCGAGGTGGCGGAACTTCCGGAAATCAACATTCCAGCTCTGATGTTAGATATTCTAGTGGGTCCTTTTCCCCCTTTTTATGGCGAATTGCTAAGTGTACCTGCACAATAAAGCAATTAAATAGCAAATCTTCGATCGCCGCACGTTCACTTCAGGGTCCCACCGCTTAAAAACTCGACACTCGCTATCTCGCTATACTTAATGAGCATGCAACTTTCAATAGCGAGATAACGCCAGCGGTAGATCTAATCGGATCTGACGGTTGGGACAAACAGTAAGAAAGGTAACCCGGGAGAAAGGAAAAGGAATACAGAAGCATATTCGCTTCTTTTGAATTTTGAAAATTTTCGCGCCCGACCATTTATGAATAGGGATGAATGTAAGGCTTACATGGTGAATATTTCTTATAGATGGTTTATCCAAAACCTTATACTTCACTTAGACATAGAACATCTGACTTTTCTATGGTTTAACTGAAAATTTTTTACTGCAGAAAAAGTCAGACCAACACTCTCTTGATACATTTTCTAGACTAGTTTTGTTCCTAAGGCTTCATTTTTCCAATTAAAGTTCTTAATACTTAAACCACCTACTTCTTTTGGTCTATAGATCTTCTCCCATTTAATTAATGCAGATTTCTTTTTATCTTCTATTCCAGTCCAAAAGAAGATTCTAAATTTTCCTTCTAGTTTTTTATTGATATTTTTAGGTAAAGGGAGACACAACATTTGATAAGTGGGAATAGTTGAGAGAATAGCTTTGATTTTTGTGGCTCTACCAACCTTGTTTAAACATTTTCCTTTCCACCTTTCAGTTTTTATATTGATTCTATCCAAGATGTTGCTCCATGCTTTAGTTTTCCTTTCCCCTTTCTAGGTGTATACCTAGGTATTTGCATGGAAAGGATCCCTTCTTGAATCCCATGCAATTGCAAATGTAGTTTTCCATTTCAGTTGGTGTGTTGAGGAAGAAATTTTTTGATTTCTCAACATTCACATTTTGTCTCGAGGTATGTGTCGGATCATGGTCAACCAAACTACGGCCTTAAGTGGCAGTGAAAAACTAACAAATCAGGGTTAAGTTGACACATAATTTTAAAGTAGTTATGGGCACTATATCAAAAAATTGTAAGATTAGAATCTATAGGAAATTGAATGTAGTTTCTGAACTATTAGGCCTTATTTGGAGAAACAAATATTTGTTTTCTGAAAACTAAATACTACAAAAAATTCAGGGCAAAAATAAAAAGTAGGTGTATGTCTGATCACCTTAATCAAAATCAAATGATATTATTATTTTTATATAATTATAGATATAAAAAGAAGACTCATGGTCGGATGTGATGCATATTTTTGGATATTTTTATTCCAAATAAATAATTGAATATGAATTTTATACTATAACTTTTCTAGAATAAAAAAATATCCCGTGTCTGACCAATCTAACTAATTGAAAACTTTACAAAGTTATTTTTTTCTTATACTAGGCAAAGCATAGAATGTGATGCAACTTTTGGATTTCAAAAATGTTATACCATTTGAAAGTTATAGCTATTTTTCAATCAATATGTTAATCAACAGTTTATATACATCTTCATAAAAAATTAACTAGTAAATACTTATTGAACTTAGAATTTGATAGCAATTATATCAATATAATCTTGAGAGTGTTGTCAAAAAATCCTTTTCGTTTCATTGAATTTTGATGAAACAAATATTGGTAGATGTCTACTCAATGTCTGAATGTCAGTGGAACCTGTCTCAAACATGTTTATTGAGTTGACCAAAGAGGTTTGGTAAATACCAAGCCCAATCAACTAATGGACACTAGATCGAGTCCCTAAATATTGGTGGACAACTTTTTTTTCAAAAATTGATTGCCTTATTTTTGGAGGGAATTGAAATTTGGGAAGTGTAGGCAATCGATAATCATTATTATTATTGACTACTATTATTATATATGATTATTATTATAGTAATATTATGTTACTATTATATATAGTAATATATATGATTATTTTTATATTCAAATATATAATCATATTATTATTATATAATATAGTAATGTATTATTATTATTAAATATAATATAGTTGAATGCGTCAAAAGGGGTCATAAATTATCCTACAACCCCTTTTAACCCATTCAAACAAATTGAATAGGACCCATAGGGACATATTTTGTCATGAAATGTGTTGAAAGGGGTCACAAGTTATCCTATGACCCCTTTCAACCCATTTGAACAAATCAAATAGGTTTGTAGGTCATGAAATGTGTCGAAAGGGGTCATAGGTTATCCTATGACCCCTCTCAACCCATTCAAACAAATCAAATAGGTCCCTAGGGGTCTTAGGACCCCTAGGAACATATATTATCATGAAATGCATAAAAAGGGGTCATAGGATTTTGACCTATTCAAACAAATCATGACCACTTTTGACCGATTTGAAAAAATCAACTAGGTCCCTAGGCGTCCTAGGACCCCTAGGGACATATGTTGTCATGAAACACATTGCAAGGGGTCATAGGTTATCTTATGACCCATTTCGACCCATTCAAACAAATCAAATAGGTCCCTAGGGGTCCTAGGACCCCTAAGGACATATGTTGTCATGAAATGCATCAAAAGGGGTCATAGGTTATCCTATGACCCCTTTTGACCCATTTGAACAAGTAAATATGTCCCTAGGGGTCCTAGGACCCCTTGAGACATATGTTGTCATGAAATGCGTTGAAAGGGGTCATAGGATTTCGCCCCATTCAAACAAAGAAAATAGGTCTGTAGGGGTCCTAGGACCCCTAGGGACATATGTTGTCATGAAATGCATTGAAAGAGGTCATAGGTATCATATGGTCCCTTTCACCCCATTCGAATAAATCAGATAGGTCCCTAAGGGTCTTAGGACATCTAGGGACATATGTTGTCATGAAATGCATTGAAAGGGGTCATAGGATATCTTATGACCCCTTTCGACCCATTTGAACAAATCAAATAAGGATATGTGTTGTTATGAAATGTGTTGAAAGGGATCATGGGTTACCCTGACCCCTTTCAACCCATTCAAGCAAAGAAAATAGGTCCCTAGGGCTCATATGTTGTCATGAAATGTGTCAAAAGGGGTCATAGGTTATCCTATGACCCCTTTCAACTGTCATGTCCCCTTTTCAAATAATTAAAAATAATAATCTTTTCTAAGGCAGGCAGGCCCAAAAAGGTGAAGTTTTCAAAAAAGGGGATAATCTTTGGAAGCTAATGGACTAATAAATGAAAATTATTATTAAAATATGTTTTATTAACCCCTCTTGAACGTGAGTTAGGGTTATGCCCTCTTTTAAGGAGTTTGGAGGCATTTTGGGCTCATTCCAGAACTTGATTTTTGCTCATTTCTTTGTTATTCTTCAGAGGCTGCCAAACCTGTGGACAAGGAGACCCAAGAACGGGAGTTTGAAAGTTTTCAGGAAGGCTAAGTATGGGAGTTTGAATCCATTCCATGTGCATGCTCATGCAGAGTTTGCCTTTGTGCTGAACAATGCAGATTTGTGATTTTTCGAGTGTGTTTTTTGTAAGAGTTTGGTGTTTCCAGTTGAGTATTTCATATCAGTTTGGGTTGATGCTGTATTTCAGACTTTTGGATGTTAATATAGAGCTGAATATATGTATTTGGTTGTGATTATACTTTTGTGATAGATTATTAGTATTTTTGTGGTGTTTTCGGCCTATTCTATGTTGTTTTTGGGAGCCTGATGAGCATTGTTTTTATCCTCCGTTTGGGAGCTGTTGTGTAAATGTTATATAGATCTAAAAATGTCATTTTGTAGGCTGTTATGCTACTAAAATTTCTATAAAAATTTCCACTTTCAGATTTACTAATAATATGTGAAGCTGTGAAGTTTTTGGCACTATTTCTGGCATACCCGATTTGGGGTTTATTGAGAAATTGGTGGATCTTTGAAAGATTGGTTGTTTGATCTTAAAGATCTGATTAGAGGCTTGAATATCATATAAAATCAGAAAAGGGACATTTCAGTGGTATCAGAGCTATGATCTTGCCAGCCTGAGGGTTTTTAGAAGTTTGCATGTCAATTTTGACAACTACCGAAATCTTGCATGTCAAAATTTATGGTTGCATGCTACTTCTAATCATTTGCATGTTAGTTCTTGGTGAATTTGGTGGTTGCATGTTGCTTCTAATCAGTTGCATGTCAAAATCTATGGTTGCATGCTACTTCTAATCATTTGCATGTTAGTTCTTGGTGAATTTGGTGGTTGCATGTTGCTTCTAATCAGCTGCATGTCAAAATCTATGGTTGCATGCTACTTCTAATAAATTGCATGTTAGTTCTTGGTGTTTGAAGAAGTTATAACCTATTGGGGTTACACTCTACTTTATCTAGAATGGACAGGTATAGTACAGAGTCTCAGAGGACACGATCTTGGACAATTGATATCTAGAGTCAGAACAGTAGAAAGGATGGTTATTTAGACATTCGAGATAAACTTAGAAAAATAAGCCATGACATGTCTGAACAGTTGGTTGAGTACCACCGTATAATGAATGACATGTTGTCTGACCCAGCTAAGGTGGATAAGTTGACTGGATTTCTATTTGGCAGATTTTCTCATAGGGCAGATGACACAATTACCAAGAACTTGCATGAGGAGTTTGAGAAACTAGCTTATAGCCAGGTAGAGGTCTCAGATTCTACTCCGCCATAGGAGGTAGTGAGAAAAGATATTACGCAGATTGATAGTAATGGTCAACTTGATACTCAAATTGAGACAATTGTATACAGGTCATCAAAGGGTGATGTCATAGTTATTCAAGATGGTATAGTTACAATAGGCAGTGACTATAGCATAGTGGGTTTAGATGATGATTATGAGGATATTGTTGTGCATAATGGTGAGATACCTAGTAGAGATGAGCAGACATTGAGCATTCATGACTTTGCTAAGAAAGAGTACCAGGCATAGTTAGATGCTTCGTCACATGAGGTTGAGGCTGGTAGTACTTCACACATTTTATCTAGCCAGCTGAAAGTGAACAAAGACAGTATTGTGACTTCATTGTCTCATCATGACAGGTATGTGGAGTTAGTTGGTATTGGTCATATTACTCAAGTGAGGATTTTGCTTGAGTTACCAGCTGATTCTAGTTTTCAGATATGGACTCGAGATTGTTATATTGGCATTTGGGATTCAGTTGACTGGAGATCTTTAACACTTTTTGGTAGCAGTGTTTATTTGGGTGCTATCATAGATTTGATTAGCAGATTGCACGGTGTTGTCTTTTCTTGTGCTAGCAGCTTGTCTGATGTTGATATTAGTTTTTATACACCGGTGTTGGGCTTTGTTCATATATCCAGTCGATCATACTTGCTGGAATGTGTTGATGATCTTTTATATTTGGTAGTGTGTACAGATGAGTCCCAGGATCATATTGGCATTGATGACATCCAAGAGGATGAAGTGGGTAGTTTTGTAGACTTAGTTTCCTTGGGTACAAAGGAGTTGGACAGCAGTGCTACAATTTTTGATACTCCGTTTGTTGATATGAGCTTTAGAGTTGATTCACAGGATATGGATGGTAATAATCTAGAGACTAGTAACTTTGAGGATACTCCTTTAGACAGTGCATCAGAGGAGGTTTGTAGGAGACAGTCAAGCCAGTGGCATCATGTGTCTAATCAGTTGAGAGTTAGTGAGCGAGACATTGCTATCGCTTGCCAACATTTCGATGCTACTCGTCAATTGTTAGCAGTTTATGGATGGGGTTCTCCTATTAGTGATGAGCAGGGAGGCAATTATCTTTCCTTGACAGAGTTCCACTCTTTATGGGAGGCTATCTAGATTCTAAGACAGGATTATATGTAGTTGGTAGCCGACAAACATTATCTTATGGAGTGGGGCAGTACAGGATATGATGCATTGTTGGCCAAGGAAGATGAGGTGAGTGAGCTTACTGAGAAGCTTGAGGTGACTTCTGAGATTCTTGAGAGTACACAGTTGGCTTTCAAGGAGTCACAGTTTCATTTGGCTAAGGTGACCATGGAGTTAGAGAAACTACAGTCTTTACTAGATTCTATATAGTCACAAGCTGTGGTGTCTGATGATCCGAGGATGTCCATGGTCGAGATTGTCAAAGATAGTGGAGATGGGGATGCATCCATCCTTGATACTAACATTGGCATATCAGGTTCATCCCCACTAGATTCAGGTTCAGTTGAGTTGGGTGCTGCAGTAGATTATTGTGGTATGCCTGACATGGTGGTGACCTCTAGCACTAATGGCACAAAGACTAGAGATGTTGTATCAAAGACCATGTGTGATGTTGGTGAGCCGATAGTTGGCATGGTTCCTGCTAGTAATACTACTCCCTTGGCGATGTCTTTAGAGGTAGTAGTCAGTTCCAACTTGGTTAGTGATCGATTGCAGTTAGTTACATTTGGATTGCAGTCTGAGCCACTGACTGAGATTGGTGCATTCTATTAGCATTACATTGTGAGGATGCTAATCAATTACCTTTGATGACCATGTTGATGAGATGATGATATAGAGATGTACTTTGGTTCCTAGTGCTTATCATCAGTTATGGGATAGTTTAACACCTCGGGATGAGAGTTGTGATGGGCACGACATGGCGCTAGGTTTTGCAGTTGACAGCTTGATAATACATGACTTAGAGCAGGAGTTTCTGAGTGATGCTTCAGTGGGTGTTGTTACCGATTCTACTCCTTTGGCTATGAAATCTCTTGACTTAGCTGGTGATCAGTCACAGTGGGTTGTATCACTTGTTCATGGTGAGTTTTTGACTAAGGTTGGTTTTTTTTATCAACATTATATTTCAAGGTATGTATATCCATTAGCATTTGATTCTTGTGTTGAGGAGTTGATGGCATGAAAATTTGATTTGGGTTCCAATTCTTGTTGTTTATCTTGTGATGGCTTTTCACCATCAGGGGTGCATGAGAGTTATGGTTATGAGACAGTGGTCAGTGATCTACAGAGTTTTGTTGACTGCAGGAGTTGTATAGTTTGTGGATTCTCCATACTTGGTACAGTTTCATTCAAGAGCATTCACCATTGTTGCAGAGTTGGATTGTACATTTCGTATAGGCCAGTGGAATGTGTTGATGGTATTTACTATGTTGGTAGTTTGATTTTTCCACTTTACTTGGGTTTTGATGTTCTAAGAGTTTGTGTCTCGTGAGTTTCTGACTGTAGAAGTTGTGACTTTGGAGTTTGGTTGAGCAGTAATTGTCAGTTTGATTATGGATTCCTCTTGGTTATATTGCAGAGGATATTGCAGGAGCCTGTGTTAATTGACAATAGTATAGTTCATGACTACATTTGGGATCCAGGTGGATTGATTGGTTTTTTGTTCAGCCATTTCTTGAGGACAAGCAATATTTGGAAGGGGAGGACTTGTCATGTCCCCTTTTCAAATAATTAAAAATAATAATCTTTTCTAAGGCAGGTAGGCCCAAAAAGGTGAAGTTTCCGAAAAAGGGGATAATCTTTGGAAGCTAATGGAATAATAAATGAAAATTATTATTAAAATATGTTTTATTAACCCTTCTTGGACATGAGTTAGGGTTATGCCCTCTTTTAAGGAGTTTGGAAGCGTTTTGGGCTCATTCCAGAACTTGATTTTTGCTCATTTCTTTGTTATTCTTCAGAGGCTGCCAAACCTGTTGAGAAGGAGACCCAAGAATGAGAGTTTTTAGGTTTCCAAGAGGTCTAAGGACTGGATTTTGAAGCCATTTCATGTGCATGCTCATGCAGAGTTTGCCTTTGTGCTGAACAGTGCAGATTTGTGGTTTTTTGGGTGTGTTTTTTGTAAGAGTTTGGTGTTTCCAGTTGAGTATTTCATATCAGTTTGGGTTGCTGCTGTATTTAAGACTTTTGGATGTTAAAATATATCTGAATATATTTATTTGGTCATGATTATACTTTTGTGATAGATTATTAGTAATTTTGTGGTGTTTTCGGGCTATTCTATGTTGTTTTCAGGAGCCTGATGAGCATTATTTTTATCCTCCGTTTGGGAGCTATTGTGTAAATGTTATATAGATCTGAAAATGTCATTTTTTAGGCTGTTATGCTGCTGAAATTTCTATAAAAATTTCTACTTTCAGATTTACTAATAATATGTGAAGTTGTGAAGTTTTTGGCACTATTTCCGGCATACCCGATTTGGGGTTTATTGAGAAATTGGTGGATCTTTGAAAGATTGGTTGTTTGATCTTAAAGATATGATTAGAGGCTTGAATATCATATAAAATCAGAAAAGGGACATTTCATCAACCCATTCGAATAAAGAAAATAGGTCCCTAGGGGTCCTAGGATCCCTAGGGACATATGTTGTCATAAAATGCATCGAAAGGGGCCATAAGTTATCCTATGACCCCTTTTGACCCATTGGACATATGTTGTCATGAAATGCATCAAAATGGGTCATAAGTTATTCTATGACCCCTTTCGACCCATTCGAACAAAGAAAATAGGTCCCTAGGGGTCGTAGGGCCGTTAGGGACATATGTAGTCATGAAATGTGTTGAAAGGGGTCATAGGTTATCATGTGACCCCTTTTGACCCATTTGAACAAATAAAATAAGTCCCTCTGCATCCTAGCACCCCTAGGGACATATGTTGTCATGAAATGCACTAGAAACATATGTTTTCATGAAATGCATCGAAAGGGGTCATAGGTTATCCTATGACCCCTATATGTTGTCATGAAATGCATCGAAAGGGGTCATATGTTATCCTATAACCCCTTTCAACCCACTCAAACAAAGAAAATAGACCCCTAGAGGTCCTAAGACCCCTAGGGATATATGTTGTCATGAAATGCTTCAAAAGGACTCATAGGTTATCCTATGACCTCTTTTGATCCATTCAAACAAAACAATTAGGTCCCTAGGGGTCTCGACCCCTAGGGACATATGTTGTCATGAAATGCATCGAAAGAGGTCATAGGTTATCCTATGACCCCTTTCGACCCATTGAAATAAAGAAAATAAGTCTCTAGGGGTCCTAGGACCCCTAGGGACATATGTTGTCATAAAATACATCCAAAGGGGCCATAGTTATCCTATGACCCCTTTTGACCCGTTTGAATGAAGAAAATAGGTCCCTAGTGGTCATAGGACCCCTAGGGACATATGTTGTCATGAAATGCATCGAAAAGGGTCATAGGTTTTCCTATGACCCCTTTCAACCCATTTGACCCATCAGGAAACTTTACCATTATTCGTTGTTGCCTTTGTTTTGCTGCATAAGAGAACCATTGGAAAATCTAAGAATTTTGTTGGATGTCTCACCATACATAACCCTTATGGGCTTAATAAATAATACTTTTGTTCCAAACAAGATCATTCATTGCTCTATATTTTAGTGGTAACTTTTTCAATTACAGATGTAGTACCCTAGCCTACAACCCCATAATTATATACAAATAATAATAATAATACATTACTATATTTATATAATAATTATAATATATGACTAGTAAATATAATAATCATTATAATATATGACTATATATTAAATATAATAATAATCGTATTATATGACTATTAAATATAATAATAATTATAATATATGACTATACAATAATAATCATATATATTAATATATTATATTTAATAATAATAATCATAATAATAATTATATTACTATATTATATTTAATAATAATAGTCATATGTTACTATATTAGATTTAATAAAATACTAATATATAATAATATACAATTTTGTTCACATTGCCAACACATGCCAAATTTTGACTTCCCTCCAAAATTTGGGCGACGATTTCGGGTACCTGAAATTAAATTGGGTATCTAATATTGAATTGGATACCTGATATGGGATCGGGTTCTCGAAATACTGGCATACTTTTTCTAAAATATTCTCTGTCATTGTAGACCTGACAATCATGTGTTTTTAGGGCCATTTTCATGGGTTTGGAGAAAAGTGATTGCTTGGGGCCCATACGGTTGAAAAAAGTTGCTATAATGTATGATTAGGTGTCTGATATTGTTCTCTGAATGGGGAGCAGTAGTCATCGAAAGGCTAAACGCAAAATCAAGATATCAAATGAAGACATTGCAACATATAGGGAAAGGGACAAGGTAAATTATCGAAGGAAGAGACAAGGTGTGTTAAATGTGAATCAAGTTGATGATGTATTCATCGAAGGTGAAATCATAGTCATATAATGAATATTTACAGTTGGGGAATAAAAATGTACCAATTGATAATGATAATGCTAGGATTGAAAATTTGGAGAATAAAAATTTACTAGTTTATAATGTAAATGTCATGATTGACCATGGCAAAAATGAAAATGTACAAGAGCGTTACATATCTCCTAATTATAATCGACATGAAGGTCCTAGAACACTAGAATGCATAATTGAAATTGATCAAATGATTATCACCAATTTAGAAGGAAAAAAATCACAAAGAACCATTCAGTTATGGGCTTCAAAACTATGTAAGATGTTTTTTGGAAACAAGACAATGGTGGAGTAATGTCAATATTTTATGCACTTATTAAAGATGCAAAAGTGAGACCTATGCTTTCCAAATTGAAGATTTGTGTCTATTAAAAATAGGAAAGAAATGCCTTTATTGTGAAGAATCTTTTTAGTGCTCTCATTAGCATTAGGAAAAATAACAGGGAGAAGGATAAGAGAGCTTCTTAAGGGATATTACAACTGCTTTGGGAAGTCATCATTCGAGAAAGGGTAGATATATGAGACAAAATTGTATTGACTTGAACCTAAATCGTACTACTTTGAGAAGAGCACTTAGTACATGAGAGAGAATTAACAATCCTCTTAAAAATGAAACATGAGCTTTTGGTGGGAGGCTTCCACATTTTGATAATAAGTTATCCGATGATGTAAACCAATAAATTAAACAATTTTGGCACTCTAGCTCGAGAATTGGAATCAGAGACCGCATGCTACATCCTAAACATTATTTGGAGGTAAGTCAAACTATGTTTTTCAAAGAATATAGAAAGAGTCATCCAAGATTGCATATATCACACAGGGCTTTTGAATCTTTGAAGCCATTTTATTGTGTGCCACTTAAAATTTGAAATACATGTTGTTGCAAATATCATGTGGAGTTTCCTATGAACCATGAACTATTATGCTCCATCCATTGTACTTTGTATAGTAAAGAAATATTGGAGAATTGTGGTGCTAGTGGGCTCCCAAAATCATCAAGAGACTTGCTAGATCAATTTTCATATCATAGAGTTGATGGTTGTTTCTTTTTAAAAAATATTTTCTTAAATGAGAAGTGTTCAAAATGTGGTGGCTTATCCAAGTTTGACACATGTTTCCATGACAGGTGTGAATAGATCTTGGGAGGAAAATAGTAAAAAATGGTATATAAAATGGTGAAATACACATTGAAGAGTTGAGGCCAGGGCTCTACATGTGAATTAGTTGCAAAAGAAATCAATGTGGCTAGTTTTATTTCAAATTTCAAGGCAAATCTTTTCTACAAGTATGCAAAGCATAGTCACAGGTCTTAGTGGTTGGATCAATGATTTAGAATGTGTAAGGAGAATTTTCCCATTGACACTATTATATTAGTTGTTGAATTTGTAGAGAACTACACATTGCAACCCCAAAATGAGACATAATCTTAGTATTGCAACTCCATTCAGATTGATATTTTTGTCCACATAACATATAGACATGCCCTTAATAGTGCGAAAAATAATTAGAAGATTATTAGAGAGTGCCATTTTTACATGAGTGATGATAGATTTCACTCTCATGAGTTTGTGCAACATTGTTTCGAGAATTATTTTGATTTCTTATAGGAGCATGAAATTTCTATGGATAGACATATCATTTGGTTAGATAATTGCATAGGTCAATTCAAGAATGCTCAAATTTTTTACTGGTTGTGTAGGATGCACGTGGAGAGAGTGGTACCTCATATTTAGAGTTTTTTGAGTTCGATGATAGGAAAGGAGAACATGATGGAGTATGGGCATGTGTGGAGAGAGCTCTAGTTAAGGATAAATTGAAAATTATAGGAGCAAAGATTCTTGATGCATGTAGCATTGTTGATTGGTGCAATTAAACATTATCACAGAGGGGGACTCTTGATTCAGCAATGCATAGGTTATTTTGGTTGGTTGAGAAAGGGTCCACAGGTGATAGATCATATTGCGCTACTGTTAGAGACTCATAAAAATGCATTCATTCTGGAGCTCTGATTCTAGTACATGGGTGATTTGGACACGATAGATAGATTTCTTCTATCCTAGTTGTTTTTAGTGTGATTGGGATCACTATGAGTTGAGTGAGTGGGTGGACACATGGGTTCCACATTAGCTTACTCCACTGTCCATCATACCCTCTATAGAAAATGATGACATGGAAATTTCACTTGAGCATAACAATCTATCCGATCTTCTTCAGCTAGGACATGAGTTTGCATTGGTTGCACCATAGGGGAATGATGATAAATTAGATTATTAGTTAACATGTTGTGTAAGAGGTAAACAAAATCTTGCACAATTGATCACAGATGATGATGGATTCACATATCCTACTTATTTAGTTGTTGTTGTTGGAACATGGCTGTGAACATACATGCTTAGAAGGAAGGGAATTCCTACATTTGAAGCCTATTAGAAGCACAAAATAATTCTCATCTATTCACATCTTATTATAGCAACAAATATGAAGTTGTTGAACCATTAAGGAAGACCAAAATTAAAAGAAATTTTTACTATTACTAATGCTGATCATGAAGCCCTATTGGGAACCCTAAAATAGAGAGAGGACCCTACATGTTCACTCGACTAGGTATATTTACTTCTTATGTTCTTTTGTTCATAATGGTTTAGTGAACCAATGATTATCTTGTTTAATACAATTATTTACTAATATTTTTATGATATTGGAATGTAGGTACATCATGAAGATTAGCCATGCATGAAGATAAAAAACTAAATAAGGAGCAGAATGAAGAAAAATCTATTCTATTTTTGACACTACGATTTTTGACACTACAAGTTTTGACACTACAATTTTTGACACTATGATTTTTGACACTACTATATTTGACACTACAATTTTTGATAGTTGTGTATTGATGTAATAATGATTAAACACTTGAGATATTGTAAACGTAAACTTGTTGATTTAATGTAAGAAACAAAGATATTTTTACTTAATGTAATTTATGTGGAGGGACCTAAAAAATGATGATTTTAATACATACTAACACCAAACTTGCACTGCGACCAATGCCAAAAACTTGAGGGAGGTAAACAATAATTTTTTTACTTAATAATAACCCTAGTAACACCCTTATTTTGGCTGCAAATAACCTCCATCATTTGTAGCCACCCCATGCCGAAGAGTCTCCAAGGTGCTCTAAGTGTGTTCAAGGTCAATCTTCCAAGAGTCATAACTCAGAGCTCATGGGGGCTATTGATGAAATGTTGAATTATATAGAAAATTCATAATAATTCCTACGATAACCTACCTCATTTTTGGGAGATCACATTCTATTTGGATTCAACACAATGATTTCACTCGATGTTAAAACTCATAGTGTGCCTTAGTTTATAGGTGCATCATTGCATAACTTTGAAATTACTGATCTTGACATCAAATCATCAGCACCATTAGCTTCAAATCAGCAGGCAAACCCTAGTAATACCCTTCTTTCATTTGTGGAGAGCCTCCAATGTTCATGGCCACCCTATACCAAAGAGTCTCCAAGGTGCTCTAAGTGCATTTGGAGGTCAATATTTTAAGGTTCATAACTCAGAGCTCATGGGGTCTATCAATGAAATGTTGAATGCTATAGGAAGGTGTCATGTCGCCTTTTCAAATAATTAAAAAATAATAATCTTTGCTAAGACAGGCAGGCCCAAGAAAGTGAAGTTTCGGAAAAAGGGAGTTAATCTTTGGAAACCGTTGGACTAATAAATGATAATTATTATTAAAATATGTTTCATTAACCTCTCTTGGATGTGAGTTACAGTTATGCCCTTTTTAAAGAGGTTTGGAGGCATTTTGGGGGGGGATTCCAGACTTGATTTTCGCTCATTCTTTGTTATTCTTCAGAGGCTGCCAAACCTGTGGAGAAGGAGACCCAAGAACGGGAGTTTGCAGGTTTCCAGGGAGACCCAAGAACAGGAGTTTGCAAGTTTCTAGGAAGGCTAAGGATGGGAGTTTGAAGCCATTCCATGTGCATGCTCATACAGAGTTTTCCTTTGTGCTGAACAGTGAAGATTTGTGGGTTTTTGGGTGTGTTTTTTGCATGAGTTTGGTGTTTTCAGTTGAGCATTTCATATCAGTTTTGGTTGCTGCTGTATTTCAGACTTTAAGCTATTAAAATAGAGCTGAATATATGTATTGGGACGTGATATAACTTCTAAGATAGTTTATTAGTGTTTTTGTGGTGTTTTCGGGCATTTTGTGTTAATTTCGGGAGCTCGATGAGCATAGTTTTTGTCCTACATTTGTGAGCTGTTGTGTAAAGGCTATATAGATCTGGAAATTTCATTTTGTAGGCTGTTATGCTGCTGAAATTTCTGTAAAAATTTCCACTTTCAGATTTATTAATAACAGGTGAAGCTGTGAAGCTTTTTGGCACTATTTTCGGCATACCCGATTTGGGGTTTCTTGAGAAATTTGGTGGATCTTTGTGATAGCAGTTGTTTGATTTTGAAAATCTGATTAGAGGTGTGAAATACCATATCAAATCAGAAAAGGGGACATTTCAGAAGGTCATGTTGAGTCCTAAAATAACCTATCTCATTTCCAAAAGATCACATTCCATTTGGATTTGGCACAATGATCTCACTTAATGTGCAAACTCATAGTGTGCCTCAATTCATAGGTGCATCCCTGCGTAACTTTGAAACTGTTGATCTCGGCATCGAATCATCAATTCCATTACATTTGTATGGGGTAGTGAACCCTAGTAACACCATTTTTTTGGCTATGGAGAGCCTCCAACATTCACGACCACCTGGTACCAAAGAGTCTTGAAGGTTCTCTAAGTGCGTTTTGAGGTTGATCTTCTGAGGGTCGTAACTTGGAGCTCATGGGGGCTATCAGTGAAATGTAAAATGCTACAAGATGGTCATGCTGAGGCCTAAAATAATCCATCTCATTTTTGGGATATCACATTTTATTTTGATTCAACACAATGATCTCGCTCGATGCCCAAACTCGTAGTGTGCCTCAATAAATAGGTACATCATTGTGTAACTTTGAAATTGCCCATCTTGGCATCGAATCATTAGTACCATTAGCTCCAGATGGGTGGGTGAACCCTAGTAACAACCTTCTTCCATCCATGGAGAGCCTTCAATATTCATGGCCACCATGTACCAAAGAGTCTCCAAGGTGCTCTAAGTGCATTTGGAGGTTGATCTTTCAAGGGTTGTAACTCAGAGCTCATGGGGGCTATTGATGAAATCTCAAATGCTATAGGAAAATCATGTTGGGGCCTACAATAAACTATCTTATTTCTAAGAGATCACATTCTATTTAGATTTGGCACAATGATCTCACTCAATGCCAAAACTTGTAGTGAGCCTCAGTTCATAGGTGCATCACTATGTAACTTTGAAACTGCTGATCTTGGCATCAAATCATTAGCACCATTAGTTCTAAATAGGTAGGTGAACCCTAGTAAGACTCTTTTTCTATCTATAGAGAGCCTCTAACGTTCATGGCCACCCTATACCGAAGAGTCTCCAAGGCACTCTAAGTGTGGTTCGAGGTTGATCTTTCAAGGGTCATAACTTAGAGCTCATGGGGGCTATCAGTGAAACATAAAATGCTATAAGATAGTCATGCTGAGGCCTATGATAACCTATCTAATTTTCAAGAGATCAAATTCTATTTGGATTTGGCACAACGATCTTGCTCGATACCAAAACTCATAGCGTGCCTCAGTTCATAGGTGCATCATTGCATAACTTTGAAATTGCTAACCTTGGCATCAAATTGCCAACGCCATTAGCTCTAGATGGGTAGGCGAACCCTAGTAACATCCTTGTTTTGGTCACAGAGAGCCTCCAATGTTCATGGCCACCCCGTACCAAAGAGTCTCCAAGGTGCTCTAAGTGCATTTCAAGGTTGATCTTCTGAGGGTAAAATTTGGAGCTCATGGGGGCTATCGATGAAATGTCAAATTACATAGGATGGTAATTCAAAGATCTAAAATAACCTATCTCATTTTTGAGAGATCACATTATGTTTGGATTTGACACAACAATCTTTCTCTATGCCAAAACTCGCAATGTGCTTCAATTCATAGGTGTATCCTTTGAAACTGCTGATATTAGCATTGAATCATTAGTTCCATTAGCTCTAGATGAGAAGGTGAACCCTAGTAATACCTTTTTTCTAGCTATGGAGAGCCTTTAACATTCATAACCACCCCATACCGAAGAGTCTCCAAGGTGCTCTGAGTGCGTTTGGGTGGGTGAACCATAGTGATATCTTAAGAGATTGCAAAGATCATTTCAAATAAACATATATGATATCATTTCAAAGTAAAAATTACATCAAAATTGATAATAAAGGTTGTTAAAGTGTTCTTCATAAATTATTGCATTTGAATCAAATATAACAAATATGATCAAAAGGAATGGTATTCCATAAACATGAACCATACACATGATCCACGATAAATTGAACAATACTATACTAAATTAATATGTATATCATTTTGCATGTCGGTTTTTTGAAACATCATAATTTCAAATTACCCCAATGAGAACAAGATACTTCTAGGGGCAGCTACTTCCCATCTTCAACATACCCTTTCAGACACCGGGCCAACTATAAGGCTAGACCCTTCTTCTACTTTAGGCTTTGCAAAAACTAGGCGGGTGGACCTCTAGATTCTTCATATGGTACCAGTTGTCAAAAGTATACACTAAATCTAAACAAAGTAGATTAAAAACCCTTAATCTTTTAATACTTATGCAAAGATCTCAAACATGGAGTAGCTAATAACATGGCCAAAGAAATTGATATGCTAAGTGAGGGCAATTCTTTTTAGCTTTTCAACATTAAAGGGAAAGATATTTGATTAATAATGTTGATTTCAAAAAATCCCCAAATATGCAGCAGTAAGAAGAAGTTGCTCTTATAGCTGATCAATGCCTTATCTATTGGGAAATTCTATGAATCAAACACATAAATCAGTGATACCAGTGACATATTCCATACATCAAGATATCATATCTATCTTATCACTTTGTGAATCAAACATTGGTGTTCATAAAGACCTTATTTTCATGAAATATCCCTCTCAAATAACCAACAAATTTGTCAAATACATTAAGCATTTACTTGGCCCTTTGTTCCAACAACAAAAATATACCAGACATGCAACCTTAAGGGGATGCAAATGGGTCTTAGTTCTTTGTCCCTAAATCACATAAGATTGTAGAGTACAAAGATAGGAGATGAGAATCATAATGAAACTAAGAGATTCCTCCTCATTTGTACTCATTTCTTTGAAACAATACATTCAGATGCATGTAAAAAATTTCATAAAACCATTAAGTAGATCAGAACTAGCTATATTATTTTAACTACTATTGTTCATACAAGAGAAATATGTTGAAGAATGTAGTGGAATCACAGCTCTAGATCCAACAATGTGGTCTCATAGACAAATTGGAACCAACCCTTACAATGGATAAAAAAGAAAGAGATATATGAGAAGAAAAAAATCTTGGATTTGATCTGGAAGTGACATGTGTCCACTTGAATCTTCATTTTGTGCAATTGTAAAACATCTCTCCTCTTTCTACCTATGAAATCTAATATGGTTTTTATCATTATTATGTAACAAACTTAGAAATATCTCTCATGAATGATGAAAATCCATGTGTCACCAAAATATCTAAAATGCATCATGATTTGATGATAATATCTTGATTCAACTAACGTGGAGGTAATAAAACTTGACCCTAACTACATTTTTATTGCCTTTCACACACATTCAATTCATCACCTTGCTATAAAACAAATCTAATCTTCAGTATTAGAATGTGGTTGCAAACTGAGTATTTGGGACAAAACTTTGTTTAACCTGAGAAGATGGCTTCCTATGCAAAAACAAACTCCAAAAATAGAAAGTTCATTCTCTCCCAATTCTGGCAATATATAATATCGCTATATTTGCTTATCAAAAATGCCCTGAATCTTAGTTTGAAAATCATGCCCCTAGCATGGCCTTATAGGTTTGCAAAAATTAAACCTTTTCTAAAGTCAAAACTTTAGAATAAAACTTTTAAGAGATTTGAAATCACTCTATGTTCAAAACTTGAGAAATAAAAAATTATTATTTATGACCATATTTTCCCTCCATAACCAAATTTGGGTCAAACCTGTTTGACCACTTATGTCACGTGGCAATATGCCATTGGTTGACGTTTGTCATGTCACCTACCACCAAGCACCATGTGGCACCCTTTGATTGGTCCACCAGTTACTGACACACTGCTACATGGTAGCTTGTCATTGGTCCTTTTGTGCATAGTCATTGTGCCACATCATCATCTATTGGCCCCTCGCCATGTCACATGCCACATGGGATAGAATCATTGGCTAGAAGAATGCACTTGCCACATCATAGATGACCAAGGTTCGCTACCATGTGGTAGCCAGACACTTCCCTAAATTGCTTAACTTCTATGCATCTCTACAATGTGAGAATGTGCCCTGCTACCATGTGTCAAATGTGACACATGACACCTTGGGTTTCATGCCCAGTCTGAAGGTCTCTGCTACTTGTTACTATAGGATTCATTTTTCTAGTTAAAATTCCACATCATCACTGATGTCATCATCTTGTTTGGCATGTCTGTTCAAAATTTCTTGGACTTCTCTTTTGGCCAGCCAAATGGGGTCCACCATGCGAGCCTTGGCTTGTGTCTCAAAATGCGTGAGCCTTTAGACACTTGTTTATTGTATATTTGGATATTTAAACAACTAGAAGAAACATTTCCTAAGCAATATGGGACTAATGACTTTGGCTGCCCTATTACCCTTGGATCTATTTCTTTGGCTAATTGTCACAGATCATATCAAGACAGGTAAAACTAGTGACCATTCTATCTAGAAACATCATCATTAGGAAGAAACTAGAGAGCCAAGTTGTACATATGATAATGAGAATCTAAGTACAAAATGAAATGGAACCTCCAATGCATGCGCATGATAGATGACGACTAGATATTGGCAACTTTTACATACAAAATCATGGATGAATACACTGCCATGTCTACGTCTAGCATAAGCAAGTCTTTGAGAATTCTCAATCAATCACCTCCTTGACATATTTGAGTAATTGAAAACCCACTCATAGATACAGATACGTCTCCATCTCTAGCAAGTATCTCCTTTCCCAGTTCGACATTCATAGTGAATAGGGCCAAAAGGGCATTTGATAGCAAAGGCATTCCTGGCTTTTTATTTCACAGTGGCAGGCCTTCTCGCTCCCTCTCTTTTTCTTGCTATAAAATGTATTGCACTTGGCGAGTGCTTTCTTTGGTGACAAAAGTTGCACATTATAATGCATTTATTTGAAATTTTTTAAACATTGGCTAGTTTAATCCATTTTGTATTCTCCCAACTATGTTCAATCCATGCTTCACGGGCCATAGCTTTATGCCCTCTGGTTTTAGGCAGGAGATTTGCTAAAGTTCCTATGAGCGTGGAGGTACAAAAAATTACAAGTCCATCTTAACAAAAATGTCTCATAAGTTCTAAATTCTTCTTTTCACTTTGAAACACATCTAGGCTCCTTCAATTGTTTAGATCTAGTGGTTACTTTTGATTTGTACACATCATTCTATAGGAGGAATGGTATAATTCCACTCAAAATGTGGTCATGGAAAATTCAAGTTTGTTCCCCATCACTCTTCATGTATGGGTTTTTTTCTAATTTCCAATTCCAACTGGATACATGAAAAGGAGAAAACTATGAATTGCACAACATTTACATGATGTCGTTGAAAGAAAAATAAAATAGGCTCTGGACAGATGTACATACTTCCTTTCTAACAAATATGCTTAAACCATGCAGAAAAGCACTCTAAAATTTCCACATCATTACCTGAAGAAGAAGTGGATTCACTTAATTCTTTGTCCTTAATGTGTTCTTTTCAATACATCAACGTATCACCCCTTCATACCCCACTGATAAAAGTTCACAAGATTGTAGATATATACCAACACATGTCTTCAATTGTGTACAAGGATATTCAGTTGGTGATCAATGATGATGATAAGTGAATGCTAAAATATTTATCCCTTTGACCAAGAATATTTCATCCCCTTCAGTGATCTGGTGGATTTAGTCAAGCCCTAGAGAGGGTTCGACTAATTTTTCTTTTTGTTTTCAAACAATTAACTCCTCAAAATGATCTAATGAGCATTTGACACTGACTGGAATTAAATTAAAGCAAATAATAAAATTTTAAAGCTTGTTTCACCTCTTTCTTGTTGGCCAACAATGTCTTACCAAGAGGTCCTTTGACTGGCTTTAAAAACTGACCAAAACACTTGACCGAGCTGTGAAATCAAACACACTAATTCTCTGTTGTACATTCTTACACCCTGTCAAATCTCATCTCATGAAAAATTCTCAGTCAAAAGATATTGACTGTCAAAGTTTCCTTCTTAGAACTGCCTACAAGAAAACATGTCAGAAAACCATAAAATGCAATTGGATTTGACTTTGAAAACACATCAAACTGATACTTGGGGAAACAAAAAATGGGGCATTGGTTCTCTGCTACAAGGAGAGTATAAATCTGGGACTTGGGCTTACAATGAATAACTGATCACATTTGGAAAGTGGTCAAAGTGGGCTACTTAGATTTGTAGAACTGAAAATACTGGCAGAAAAGTAGTTTTTGCAAACAAAATGGACATAGGAAAGTGTGCAAATGGATTCATCAAGACTTGCAAACTGGCACACTCAAAAGAATTTTTAAAGTAGAACACAACGATGCAATCCATTTGATCTCAAGTATCATGGATTTAAAATTATGACATCTCAAACATGGGTACTAATCAATCTACATTTTATGACACTAGAAAAACATCATAAATTGCATTTGGAATCATGTTCGAAAACTAATCAAACAGATTCGTCATAAGCTCAAAATTAAAATATAACAATTCTCTAATATCTAAAATGAAACGAAAAAGAAATTTTCTCATTTTGGTCAATTGGGTCAAATTTATAACAAGTCAAACAAGGCCTCCCAAAGTCTGAACAATTTGCATCAGCATGACAACAATAAATAATTGACTTTGAGGAATTCAAAACCTAGTCAAAACACGTCAAAAAAACTCAAAATATGAAACATAGGTTCTTTGATATGGATACTAAATATTCCCAAAGTGGAAAGTCATGAAACATTACTAGGTGCAAGGTATTCAATTGCAAACTAGGCCTCTTGTCATTGTTTGAGACTAGGCAAAAATGCAGATTTGGACATTGCTCAAAACAGAACTTCACAGAATGACTTGGAATGGAAATTTATCTTCATTGGATGAGTAGACATATTGAATGAAAGGTGTTAGAAATATTAAACACCTCTTAGGCCTCAAAAGGATAGTCAGGTACACATGCATTAAAACCTTACTTTTTAGAATGGTACTCAAAATTAGGGCTTCAATTTTGAGTCCAAGTAGTGCACATAAATGAAAAAAATATATATACAAATACATGTATCCATATACAAATTACACAAATATATATCAAAGTTCATGTATCCATGGATAAATTATGCAAATATATATCAAAATACATAGATCCATATACAAAATGTGGCTAATCATGCTATTAGAATGTGTATAATAGCAATGTTTTTGTATACAATGTGGCATATTCCATCTCAAAATGTCTCATGAAACATCCTATGATAACTATACTATCCTATGCTATTGGTGGATGATCAAAATGCAACCTCTTCATTGCACTAGGTGGATCAAATGCCTCCTACATAAACAAAAAAGGAAAACACAAAGTTAGACTACTAAATTTATATGATTCTATGTATCTAACATTGAATTACTCAAATGAATAATGATCCTTTTTTGATGAATATTTATAGTATTAAAATTTAATCACAAATACCTCTCTCGTTGACCTCCTGCACTGGTCAGGACTCCTCTCATATGTCCTCGACATTGCTTGAACCTCATTGATTATGGTTTGTATATGTTCAAGTATGTTTGTTAGATGAATCTAAAACATAAAATATAACATTATAATTCATAGCATGCTAAATTTATAACATATAACAAGAATTCAACCTACAAATTACCTCTGTCGACTCCTCTATATATAATGGTTGTGTGAGAAAAGATACAAAACTCTAACATCTAGCCTTCTATACACTAGGTGTTTCCTATGAAATGCAAAAGACTAGTTGTTAATATCATGTAAATAAGTTTGAAAATTGTTTATGAAATTAAGGAAGATAAAAAATAAATGATACTTATACATACAATGGGGCTCTCATTGCAAATGAAACACTAGAGGGTTTGCGATTTTGAATCTGCCTAGACACATCACTAGTAGCCACACCTTGTACAATAAAGAATGTAATTAAATTTCATTCCCACAAATTTTTTACAAGAATGTATTGATGTCTAATCACTTTAAAAGCACCTAATTACCTTTCCCTTGTCAATGGGTTGTGCCTCACCCCCTGTACTCTGCCCCGCACTGACATGAATCATGCAAGAGAAAAGAAAGATTAGAAACTATATATGCTCCAATATCAAATAGAAAAAAAATGGGAACATAAAATAATGTACTATATATATGTCTGAAGGCCAAATGAAATAGTTGAGAGCATGACATTATTAACCTTTCTGAGCTCCTCCTCAGTCATCAACTAAATATGAATGAAGATCACATACATGTATAAGTCAGTATGGGTTAAAATTACTCTATTATAAAGATTAATTTTAAATCACATAAGCCGTAACAAAAAAATGTATATACATACCAACATAGAAGGATTCCATGCGTTTGCATGCCCCTCCTCTCTCACATCAGGCTATGTAGCCTCTGTACATGCATATGTTGTATCCTCCTCCTCAAATATAAATTGATACTCAAAAAGATCACCTATGGGACCCAAACAAATATTCTTGCATGCAATGCAAGTATGGGGCTCATAAAAATGTGATGATCTTGTTGATGATGAACTCATGCCAACATCATCAACACAGGGAGGCAACACTAACCTAGCTTGGGATATCAATAAGCTACTCAATCTATGGATGAATTTAATAGTCTAAGAACTAGCCTTTGCAATGATATCAAAATGTTGCATTGGAGGAGGGGGGAGACATTTGTAGGGGGAACAAAAGTGTTAGCTTTCTTTTTTTGGGCAAAGGGTCTATTCTAAGGAGCTCCTCCTCCTACAGCCATGTTGGGCCTCTTGCTCCAATTATTCACCTTGAGGTGCAACACAAAATTAATAGCAGCTCTAAATTATTGTGTAGAGGGTTGATAAAAACCATCCACCGAAAATCCCAAAAGTTGGCACACATAGCCTCATTTGTGCACCATTTAATTGATAATTTGAGCTTTGTGTGATCTATTGGTTTATCGGTTTTTGGGTCTACAAAAAGGCTAACTATATCATCTTTAGTTATATTTAGGGTCACGACCTCATCATAGTCCAACCCATCATCAAACATGGCATGAATTTTCTCATGCTAGTGAAGAGAACCATTTTTTTCATTGGTAAGTATTACAATATTATCCACTATGGTGTTTAACATGGATAACTTGGGAGCCAATGCAGGTATATTATTATATGTGGTTTGCAAAACACTCAGTTCGAAGATATTTTCAAATATAAAATCTTCAATTTGAGGAGGGTTTTGAGGGGTAGGGGATCATTTGGTGGATGGTTTTGAGGGGGTACTAGATTTTTTGGTGGAGGGTTACAAGGAACATTGTTTCCTAGCTTAGTATCATCATTTGGGTCAGCCATACCTATTAATTTGCAAAACACAATTTCTATTAAAAAAATCTAAATTTCAAAAATTTCTATTAAAAAAACCTATTTGTAATAAATTAATTTAAATAAGTAATTTATATTAATATTCATTGAAATCATTAAAAAAAAACCTGTATCTGATGCTTGAAATGGAGCACAACCAAACCCACCCAAAAACACAATGCAAAAATCACTCTCAGTTTTAAAAAAAAATCTATGTTATAGGTTTTGGGTATCCAATTTCATATCGAATATCTGATATGATATTAGATACCTGATAACTGATCGGATACTCAAAAAGGCTTGGTTCAATTTTTTTAGCCTTGGTATCAGGATGGGTGGAAAAAAGGCATAGTGGATTTTGCAACGCTTTTAGACATTTTAAAACTCCACTTTTTTCACATCACCATTTTTGGCATACCATGATCCTGCACATAACCCCCCGATGTTTTCATAAAATCTTGTAAAATTTGTTTAAAATTTTGAGATTCTTCTATTGTGCTCTCTCCTGGTAGGGTTGTGTTGTTAGCAAATTGTTGATGAGTAACATTTATGATATTCTCTGCTACAAGAATTCCTATTATTTTTCCTTCATCTTGAGATTTCTTTATTGCTCAGCCAAAAGCTCTAGACATGATAATGAATAAAAAGGGAATCAGGTCTCCTTGACGCAATCCTATGGTAACATTGAAAAAGCTTTTCGGAGTACCATTTATTAGGAGTAAAATTTTCTTAGTCGAAATACATTTGAATATCATATTAATCCATTGATGAGAGAACCCGAAGCCTTCTAGTGTTATACATAAAAATATCCAATCTACCATGTCATAAGCTTTTTGTATATATAATTTCATGAGCATACATGCTTCCTTGTTCGTAGTTGTTGGGTGAATAGTTTCATGAATGATCGAAATGCAATCTAGGATAGATCTACCTAGGACAAAGCCAGTTTGTTCTTCTGAAATGAGGATAGGTAGTATGTTTTTGAGTTAATAGGCTAGAACTTTGGATATTATTTTGTATATTGTATTACATAGAACTATAGGTCTAAATTCTCTAGGTTCTTTAGAGATTGTTTTCTTGGATATTAGTGTAAAAGAGGTATGATTAATCTTTGATAATAATGATCCTACATTTCTTGACACTTTTATTGCCTTCCAAAGATCCACTCCTATAATCTCCCAACATTTTTGAAAAAAAGAAAGCTTGAAAGCCATCCAAACCTGGTGATTTGTCAGGGTTAAGTTTGAAGAGAGTTGTTTTAATTTCTTCTAAAGTGAAGGGTTTATTAAGAAAATTTTTGTCTTTTGGAGTTACTAGTTTTGGAATTACTTTTAGCATCTTATCTTGTGCTATTTAGTTAGAGTAGTCAAAGTTAATTTAAAATGTTTCCATAATAATCTACAAAAATCTCTGCTATTTTTGAGGGATCTTCTATTCTTCCTTCTTTGTTTTTGATTTTTAGTATTCTGTTTATTGATTGATTATTAAGAGTACTATTGTGAAATAACTACATATTTTGATCCCCTTTCACTAACCATTTATCCCTTGACTTTTTCCTCCAAAACACCTCTTCTTTTGCTAGTAATTCTTTTTCTTTATTATATTTTTCATTATCCATACCTTTTTGGATGATTTCTTCACTTAATTTCTTACGTTCATCTTCGTTGTTTATTCTTTCTTTAAATATGTTATTAAAGTGTGTTTTATTCCATTTTCAATTCTTTTCTTTAAGTATTTTTAGTTTGGAGAAAAAGAAAAACATTTTTGATCCTTCAAAGTTTCCTTCTTGCCACCATTGCTTAATATTATCCATGAATTTTCTAAGAACTACAATTTTTTGCATTTGAATTGGATTCCTGGATGATTTTATAGGTTCAATTAGTTCAATTCTAACTGGGTAATGATCTAATCCTACATATGACATAATAAATGACTGAAGTGCCAAGTCTATATTGGTCAATTCTCCTTTAAAGATGAACCTATCTAGGTTTTTTGTTATGTGATTGAATCTTTTTCTTCTACTGTTCCAAGTATGTATACCATTGTTGGTTGGTCTATCCAATAAACTATTTTTCTCAGCCCATTCTCTGAAGTCTTTATTGCTTGCATTACCACTTGTGAGCTGCCATACTTTTCCTCCAAATTTAAGATTGCATTAGAGTCACCTCCAATGATGAATTTGTCTCCAAGTTTAGCTTTTATAAAAGTAATAATCTCATCCCATAGCTTTTTCCTGTCTTCTACTTGGGTGGGTCTATAAACATTAATTAGAATAAATTGAAGATAATGTCTAAACCTTTTAATTCTGCATCCCATCCAATTGTTGTCCGTGGCCATTATATTGAGTGCTAGTTTTCGTGGATTTCAAATAAAGCCTATACCTCCTGATGCCCCCCCCATTAGATTCTACACATAGTGTTTTCCAGTTACCCAATTTATTTTCTTATTTGCATCCTTCTTTTATCAACTTGGTTTCTTGGATCAATATTATTTTAGATTCAAATAAATTAAGATTGTGTTTTAATAAACATTTTTTGCTAGGGGCATTTAGACCCCTAACATTCCAAGTTATGATCCTCATTGTTCTATGGGAAGGATCTTCCCCTTCCCTAATTTTAAAATCCATTAAATTTTTTATGTTCCTTTCCTTGTCCATTTGTAGACCTCAATTCCTTGAGTGATTTCCTTCCACACTTCATTTTATGTTTACCACATTTTGAAGTTTGGAAACCTTCCTAATTGATTGATATGCACATATTTTCCATATACTATTGTGCATTGTTGATGCTCTATGAGTTTAGTTCTTCATTCACCTCTTCCTCCCCTTCTGCTACTTCCTTATATATTTGTTCTTCTAGTTACAATTCCTCAATATCTCATTCCGTGCTTTTCTACAAACTGTTGTTCTATCTCTTTTTCCTTGCTTTTTTGTTGTGTTTCATTTAAAACCCCAAATTCTTCCCATATCTAACAATTTACAATACATCTATCTCTTCAGTCCTTGTTTCTTCACAATTATTTTGATCTTCTAGGTTTGTTGTCTTAATATAGATAGCGACCTCCATTGGTATTAAGGGTTCCTTTGATTCATTCCTTTCCTTAGATATATGTCATTCCTCTTTGTCACTATCTTCAAAGGGATCTTTCCCATTAGCAAGAGTTTGCCAAATTTTTTTGATTCTTTTCTTTGTCTTTTTTTGGATTGCCACATTGCTCCAATGTGCTGAAGCTATTGGAGGTATAATGTCTTCTTGACCCTATTCTTTTATGTGTGTTTGTTACTCTATCCTTTTGGTGGCTCTTGTTTTCTTTGATCTTATCATTTTTATCTAATCTCTATAGTCATCTTTAGGTATTCTTTTTAGTGTTCTTTGTCCTTCTTTTCTTGATTATGTCTCTCCTTTGTTAGGCTTTCCAAATTTTGTTTTGATATGCCCTAATTTTCTATCCTACGTTTTTCTATTTGGGTTGAGACTTTAGTATGTCCCTGGTTTTCATATTGTTTATTTTCCTTTCTTAATTTCTTATTTGTTCCTTCTTCAATTGTTCTATTTGGAGATCTTTCGTCTTCTTTTTTATTTGCTAAGTTATTAACTTCCTCTTCTTTGTAGTCTTAAAAGTCTATTTTCTCTATATTGTTGATCTCGTAATATTATTTGGTCTTTGATATTGTTCTTCATGAGTTGAATATCCTAGGTTAATCTATTAAGATTCTTTAGGCTATCTTCAAGCTCTTCTAAAAATCCATTCTCTCCTTGACATAATACACATTGTTTAAATGCTACAATTTTGAATTACTTTGCATGTTCAAACTTCTCTGAGCCTCATTTTCAATCTCTTCTGTAGTCTTCAGACCTTTTAAATTACCTCTTGATGTTCTAACTTATCCTTTCCTATTACTTCCCTCTACCTCTTCCATAATTTAAGTTTATCCTCTTTTGTTACTCCTTTTGAGTTACTTTTTCTTTTTTCTTTTTTCCTTTGTGTGTTTTTTGTGTGGATTTTTTTGTTTCTCTTTCTTTCTTTGTGCCATATTCTATTTTTCCTTTCCTGATACTAATGCTTCTTAGTGCCTCTTTAATATTTGAGATTTTATATTCAAGCTTAAGATTGGGTTTAATGAATCCATTGATTACTCCAAATTCTGTGAAAACTAGTTCATATATGGATCTATTTGTTATGATCTTTTTAGTATAAAATGCCTTTTGTTCTAATTCTATATCCACTAAAAGCTTAATATTACTTGATTTATGATAATCTGACTAGATGTCTCTTAAATTTCCTACAGATTTAGAAATTTTGATTAGGGTTTGGATGTGGTTTCATTCAAGAGGAAAGTTTTTACATTCAAATTAGTTAGGTGCATGATATTTCCTGATAATTTTTTTGTTCTAGTTAGGTTCCCAGTCTAATTTTTGTATTGAATATCGTTTATATAATAAATACAAATTTGAGACCAATTTATTTCTAATATCTTTTTTTACACAATATAAATACAAAGAACAATTAGAATAAGTCATGATACTTACCTGATGCTAGAATTTTTTTTTGATCTTCTTACCAATTTTGAGATTAGATTTTTTGGTTCGCTTGAATATGCATATACACCTAGCTCTAAGCACTCCAGTCATTTGTCCTCTATGTCTCTATCACTTATAATCTAGATATATGAATAGTATTTCTGATTTTCTAGGGTTCCTACAGTTGAAAGGTTATTAGATATCTCTAAGCACTTATCTTTATCCTTTTTTCTAGATGGTATGTTATGGGAGGAATATAAGATTTTGGGATTTCATTAAGGGTGTTGGGAAACCTAAAAAAAGACTCAGAGGATCTACTATGTTGTTTAATCCCTAAGCGGGTGCTATTTTCTTCTAAAACTATTTTGGGTCGAGCCTTGCTACCAAGTTGGAATCTTCATTCTTCTACTTGGATATTATCAGATCATTATTCAATGTCTGTTTCCTTGCATATTTTTTTTTATTGAAAAAAACCCTCTGGCATTTAACATGCACATCTTCCTCAATGTTTTGTAGTTTCATGCCCATCTTCTTTCAAGGTGCTATCCTCCTAGCCTTTCTTTTTATCACTTATTGCCAATCATTCCGAAGTTGATTTGGCATTATTTTGTCCTATAACTATACATATTTGTGACTAAAATTGGACAACCCTCATTTACCTAATGAGTTTTGGCTACAAATTAACATACTTTGGTATTAATGATCCAAAGAGTATATGATATGAGATTTTATTCAATTGTATGAGTTTTCATCATGAGATCTTTGTGTTTGATAAACATATTAAAAAAAACTCTATGGTATGGTAGAAACAACAGTAATCTCTATTGCATAAGAGGCAAAAGCATTTACAGAGCATAAATTTGCAAAAGATCAAAGAAAATAGATGCCTAGGATAACAATTTTTTTTTCCTTTATGGGGTGAAGACATAACTCATATATGACCTTGAGTTCAACAATCACAGAGTGTAGGTGCAAAAGATCTTCTGAATTAGGAGGATCTTTGATTTGTTTGCCTTGTATTTTGAGAATTTCCTTATCCCTTTCTTCGTGAAGTTTTACTAGGGATTTAAATGATACATTCCTTTGTCCATTTATTTCTTCCTAAATTGTGGATATAACATCGAATCTATTGTTGGTATTAATAGAGGGAGGCTATGGGTGTCGGTTGCTCCATGATTTGGACAATGTCATATTTTTCTGTGTGTCTAAGCTTGCCTTGTTAGAGAAAATGCCTATTGCTTGATTAATGCGATTGGGGTTTTTTGGATAAAAGCATTTGTTTTTTCCTTTTTTCTGTATGCCTAATTTTTTTTCAATAAGCTCACCATGTTTTCAAGTTTTGACATCCTTGTTACTTGACATAGAGAAAAGAGATTTTAGTTTAGATATGATTATGCGATTGACTTGATACATGAAATTGATTATAGAGTGATAGATATAATTAGGTTCATTGAATGCTTGATGAAGTCTAATTTTTCAATGAAGTTTTAGTTTACTCACCATTAAGTACATCAATGAACCTTGATAAGCTTGAGTGAATGATAGTTGATCCTTTCGCACCAACATGAACAAAATTCCTAAGTAGTAGAAGCAATATTGTTGTTGGTGTCGTAGATGCAAATATTTTTTGCAAACTTTTACTAGGGTAGGTGTGTATTTTTCTAACAATGAGCCTAGTAAGAAGCAATAAATTCATTAGTGTGCAAAATGAAGTATAAAGTGGGATTGTCATAGTAAATATGAGAATTCTTGATAATTGTTTCTTATTGTGGTAGTATTGGTTGGTAGTTCTCCATGTTGGCACTGTTTTGTGTCATGGCTATGAGATGCCACAAACACACAAAGTGCCCCAATTGGGTAAGGATTATGTGAGTGCACTAATTGGAATAGTTTTGTATTCATTATTAGCCTTGTTGCTAGTAGATTGTACCAAATTTTTGAATTTTAGTTTCTGAACTCAATTAGAGGCAATAGTCCACATTATCTCTTTCATATTGTGATTTTTTCCTCACTTTGAAGTTCTCTAGGTGGATGTTTGTTCTAGGAGTCAACCAAGGAAGGAATTTATCAATCAACTTATTGTTGATGCTTGTTGTTATGGTCATTTGACCATGTGTGTTGATTAAGTCCATATGTATGATTGTAGTTTTTTGTTCAGTTGTTGCACTGCATTTGCAAGCTGACCCATATGTTACTAATATGTCAGCTTGGAAGATTGGAGTTGAATGTCTTGTACATATCTGAAGTATTGTAGATGGCTAAATTATTTGTAACTTTTATCTACAACACAACATAATGATGTAGTTTACACACTTATGAATGCAGTTATTGGTTTTGAGGGAAAGAAGACAATTTGTTTTTGACATCTCTAATTGAGATTACAAACTGTTTGGAGTAGTACTTTGATCTAGAGGACCTGTCTTTAACTGGGATAAAGTGGTGCAAGGTAGTGCAAGATGTACATAAGTTATAGTGCATGTGGGAGATTGGAATGTGATTAGAAATGGAATAAAGAGATACACATATGATGAGAAAAATACTTATCTTCATTTCGTACACGTTTCTTTGAAAAAAAAATTGGTACTGATCATTGTCCCCTATAAAGTGTAGTTTCATCCTCTATGTCTCTATGCTAGGTTTATAGTTGTAGCATTATAACAAAGTGGTCTATCACATTGAGTATATAGAGTCTAGTGGGCAAGAAGTTCAACATTTTCTTATTGTGTTCATTAATAGTTGAATTTCTTTGGAACGAATATGATAATCTTGATCTTTTTTCAGAGGCTTGTAGCATTGTAATGGTCATATACTAGCTATCTACATATGTTTGTTAAGGATTTTTTATCTTGATTGAGCATTGAAATGTAATGCTCATTTCTTTGTCCGACGAGAGTGTGTAGCTCAAAGTATTTGATCATATCATTCCAAAATGTATATAGTACCTTTTCACTATTTATTTTTGGTTCGTTAAATATCCAATTGCCATATAGATGTTATGCTTGATAGAAGTCACCATAGAATATGATTGCTACATTTCCAAATGACTTTGTTAGTGTGTGTGTGATTTGTCACTACCTTCTACCTATGTTGTATAGCACTGTAGATCCAATTAGTGATTTCTCATCAATTAACATAATTTGTAGTTGGTTTTATATTCTTTGTATGCATTAGGTCTATTATGATAGCATACTTCTTGAGCATGTATGTTTTTTTTTTTCTTTTGATTTGTTTTTGATCAAATATCATTCCTTAGTATTTTTCATTGTTAGATTGTGTTGCAACATTGTCAATGTCACCCTATTTTTAATCAATTTGTGTATTGAACCTTTCCCAATGTTTGTTATTTGTGTCTTATTGGTATTGAATGCTTCACTACATGTGTTGTGATCACCTAACAATTTTTGTTCACTAAATCTAAAGGGTACATAGAACTTGAGCTTTTGCCTACAATAATTCTCAAAGTCAATGTGGGGATTATATTTTACAATGCACATTATATTCTTTTAATCTCTTTTTCACGTTTATTCTATTGTTATTGTACAATGCAATGTTCTTAGCTAGTGTGATCTTGTCAAAAGCATTGGGATGTTCTATTTATTTCTCAAGTGCAGATGCATACATAATATTTTCTAAGTTGTTATCTTCTTTTGTCAATAGCTTGGGGATTTTAAGAACTAATACTCTACTCTTAATTGGTATACTATAGATGAAGATTGTTTTCCTTGAGCATTTATGTAATGTCAATGAGAACACAATATGAAGAACCTGATGATTAGATATTTGTTGATACTTTAATAATGCATTCCTAATTTATGTATGAATTGTGTCTTGTCATCATATGTATGAGTAGATTGTTTTTGCAATGGACAAAATGCTAGTGAAGTTGTTGTATCTTGTTTTGTCATATTTGAGTAATAGTAAGATGTAATAACATATGCATCTAGTATAGCTTGTGTATTTATGCTTTCATACCATAACAATGGGACTTGTCTTGCAAATGTATTTGTCCAAATGTCACTTGGATTTTTTTTTGCAATAACACTCTTCTTGTTAGTTTCAATTGCAATATTGTAATGTATTCAAACTCATTGGTATTGAATTCATCTAGCAAGTTCTTAAATGTAAAGTCCTTTGTGTATTGGTTATGTTCTAGTTCTTGGAAAATATTGTTTTCTCTGAGTTAAATTTTAGTGTCATTTTCTATGGCTATCTCTAGAACTTATGTTCTTCTTATTGGAGGCAAAAGAAAGCTAAATTGAGAACTTGATGTTTTATACTTTTTGCAAGTTCTTCTATGATTATGTGCTTGCATTTTTAGTATGTTTGAGTCAAGTAACGACTTCCTCTTTATCCAAGCACATACGATACTTATCTTTCAAATCCCTTAAAAGTACTTGATTCAATCATGATAACTGTGGGATTTGGTCATCGTGTGTTAAACCTTCATCTGTCATTGCCAATTCAGGCATCTCCCTCAACTTCTACTTATGAACATGCAAAATTCATAATGCCTATCTCTATTTCATTCACATAGACACATCATAGTCACCCACAATTTGATCCATTTTCATTGGATCTGTCAACGTAGTGATTCATATTGATCATATAGAATGTTTGATATTCTAGGTCCCATAGTTAAGAAGCTAGGTGCAAAGACAAAACTACTTCAATTTATTTCTGAACATAATATTTCTAGATTCAATCATGATATGAAATGAGATTTACTCATGTATGATAGTGGGATAAAATGAATTATGATAATTTTATAATATGAGTATCTATCATTACAACAACAATCCAATATGAAATATTGTATAGAGATTCAATCATAAATTCAATCTTAAAAAAATATCAACTACTATATTGATCATTATAGTCAAACCTAGCAGTTACACAATCCTTATTATCTTTTCCCACGACCTTAATTTCGTAAATCACCAACTCTAGGAAAGGAGATATTCCTCAGTGATGAAGATGGGGTCTGTGTGCTTGTGGATGATTTTTCTTTCTCTACTATGGTTGCAACATCCCTTGATGAGATACTCAAACTATGGTATTCCCAGTGATGACATTCATAAAAATATTTGTTTTCTTTGATTGCTTTGATGTGTGCTCCATGACCAAAGGACACACCTCCAATTTTTACTTCTGCCAAAGCCTAAGTTTGGATATAGAAGATAAATTTTTTCTACATATATCTCATACACTAACTTGGAAGCCAAGTATTGTAGACAATGGCCAATCTTGTGAGGTGGGTGTTGGGAGAAGACACATTGGTCATGATCCATGTATTTCCCAATGATCCTTAAACCAAAGATTCTTTTTCCACCTTCTTGGAAACTTTTCTTCTTTTCTCTTACTTTCTCTATCTGATTCAATTTCTCACATTTGTAGCCTAGCTCTGATACCATGTTCTATTTTGAAGGATCACTTCAAATGTACTAAGAACTGCCATAATGTATGGTATGTACTTTCCAAATGGCAACATCCTCTTCTATTTGTATGAGGAATAAACCAAGAGTAGAGACATGTCCCTTCATGAGTCATGTGTATTCATCAGTATAATTAATATAATGGAAAACTTAATCATACATACATACATACATACATACATACATACATACATACATACATACATACATACATATATATATATAATTTCTCTTTGATCTCATAGGTTTAACCAACTAAAGCTACCAAAACATCAACAAAAAGTGAATGTGGTAGTTTTGTCGTATTTGGTGCAATATGTATCATCTTTTTCTATGGTTGGAGATAAAGATATTGTTTGGTGCCATAATGTGCAAATTGGTTGGTATGGAGGTAAGTGAACTTTTTTTGCTTCTGACATCCTTGTAACTTGACATAGAGAAATGAAGTTTACTTCAAAGATGAATATGTGATTGACTTGATACATGAAATTGACTATAGAGACACATATATAATTAGGTTCATTGAATGTTTGGTGAAGTCTATTTTTGCAATGAAGTTGTAGTGCACTCATCATTAAGTACATCAATGAACATTGATAATCCTAAGCAAATAACAGTTGATCCTTTGGAACCAATATGAACATCGTTCTTAAGTAGTAGAAGCAATGTTGTTGTTGGTGTCACCAACACAAATATTTTTTGTAAAATTTTATAGGGGTAGGTGTGTATTTTTGGAACAATGAATCGAGTAAGAAGTAATAAATTCATTAGTGTGTAGAATGAAGTATAAAGTGGGATTCACATAGTAAATATGACAATGGTTGATAATTATTTCTTATTGTGGCAATGTTGGATGGTAGTTATCCATTTAGGATTTTAGTTGGAATTGTGTTTTGTCATGGATGTGAGATGCTACAAATATGCCAAGTGTCCCAATTGGGTAGGTATTGTGTGATTGCACTAATTGGAATACTATTATGTGTGATGTTAGCCTTTTTTGCTAGTGGATTGTATTGATTTTTTGAATTCTGTTCTTGAATTCAATTGGAGGCAATATTCTACATCTTCTCTTTTATATTGTTATTTTTCCTCACTTTGAAGTTCTCTAGGTGGATGCTTGTTCTAGGAGTCATCCAAGGAAGGAATTTTTTGATCAATTTATTGATGATGTTATCGTTATGATCATTTGGCCATGTGTGTCAATTAAGTCAATGTGTGTGATTGTGGTTTTCTATTCATTTGTTGTATTTATTTTGCAAGCTTCCCAATATGTTACTAATATGCCACCTTCAAAGACTGAAGTTGAATGTCTTGTACATATGTGAAGTATCATAGACGATTGCTTTATTTGTAACTTTGATCTGCAACACAACATAATGCTATAATTTAGAAGCTTATGAATGCAATTATTGGTTTTGAAGGAAAGTGGACAATTTTGTCTTTGGCATATGCAATTGGACTTTCCATTTTTAATTTTGTTGGTTGTTTTCTTGAGACTACCAACTATTTGGAGTAGTACCTTGATCCAGATTACTTGTCTTCAACTAGGACAAAGTGGTGCAAGACAATGCAAGATGTGCATAAGTTGTATTGCATGTAGGATATTGTAATATAATTGGCAGTTGAATATAGAGATATGAGCATGATGAAAATAATACATATCTTCATTTTGTATACATTTCTTTGATAGAAAATTGGTGCTAGTCATTGTTCCCTCTAAAGTGTAGCTTCATTCGCTAAGTCTCTATACTAGGTTTGTAGTTGTGTTATCACAAAGTGGTTTCTCCAACATGTATTAAGGACATTAAATCTGATTTCTATATCTAAGAAATGGTCTAGCATGATTCTGCATATGTTGTAATCTTGTCAACAAGGAGCGATAGTTTGCATTGTTGCATAAATTGAAGGGAATTGTTGTTTTCAATATTGATTTTAGCACATCGATGTTGAAGTCCCTTGAAATAATCAATTTAGAATATTGTGGAAATTAGTTAGTTATCTTCTATATAAGATTGAATATGTCATTTATTGGTGCATTTGGCTTTAGATACACATTTTGTGACCTAAAGAGTAATTTGTGAATGTAAGATATCGACTATTATTGATTCCAAATGCTTTGTTATAAAATTAGCCATTTTTTGTACTGTGCTATTTTCTTGTGGTGTGTTACAAGTCCTTTGATGAAAAATGATGAATAAAAGTTGAATATTTTATTCAAGAGGGGAACATGTTTAAAGTTTGTGGTTATTTTTTCTTGAATATAGATTATGATTGATGTAGATTGATGAATAAAAGTTGAATATTTTATTCAAGAAGGGAACATGTTTAAAGTTTGTTGCTATTCTTTCTTGAAGATAGATTATGGTTGATGTAGAAAAATCATGATTATGAGCTATTTATTTTTCATGTAGCATAAGGGTGCGTGTATTCAAAGAACATATAATTGCATTATTTGATGATATGAAAGGAAATGTGTAGTATCCTATCTATTGCACTAATGTGTAGGCATTATATCTCAATTTTTATATATTTTTGGATATTTTAAAGTTCTTGTGTTGCAATCTATTCATTAAGTACAATGACTTATTTTCTCTTACACGTGACAAAGTAGTGTAGACAAGGTCATGCTGGTAGACTTTTCACAGGTCAAAAGCAACGTCGTCTATGGTAAGGCCTTGTGCTTCATGAACAATTCTTGTACATTTAAGTTGGAAAGGGAATTATGATCGTGTAATTACTTTTGTTAGTATTTTTACTTATCTAGCAATTCTCATTATTGGCGTCAAACTCAGTAAGATGAAATTTGTATATAAAATTTGCAATCTTTGTTAGTCTAACTTCCCAACTTAAGAATTGTTAAATTATGTTCAAAAAATGTCTCACTAATCTGATGTGTGTAGCTAGAAAATGTCGTCAGTGGCATTCACTAGACCGTTTTTATATGTATCAAGTTTTACTACTATGAGATCAACTAAGACTCTTTGTTTGACTAAGATTGTGCTAGGAAATGATGTTTTCTTTACTTGGTAATGGGTGATCGTCAATTTTTGTGTCTTTTTGGTCAATCACATTGAGTACATAGAGTGTAGTGGACAAGAAGTCTAATATTTTCTTGTTGTTTTCATTAATAGTTAAATTTCTTTGGAACAAATATGATAATCTTGGATCTATTGGTGGAGGCTTATAACATGTAGTGGTCATATACCATATATCTTCATATGCTTGTTAACAAGCTCAATGTTGGTTGAGCATTTCTCAAAATGAAATGCTCATTTCTTTGTCTAACGACAATGTGTAGCTCAAAGTATTTGACCATATTGTTCCAAAATGTCTATGGTATCTTTTTATTGTTTATTTTTGGTTCTTCGAATATCCAACTGCGACATACACATGCTTTATAGAAGTCACCATACAATATGATGTCTACCTTTCCAAATGATTTTGTCACTATGTGCTTGATTTGGTACCACCTTTTGTCTATGTCATATACCATTATAGATCCAATTAGTGATGTTTAATTAATTAGCATAATTTTTAGCTGGTTATATATTCTTTGTATGCATTAGGTCTATTATGATGGCATATTTCTTGAGAATGGATTTTTTTATTTGATTTTTTTATGGTCAAATAACATTCCTTGATATTTTTCAATAGTGGTTTGTTTTCTAACATCGTCATATCAAACTATTTGTAATCAATTTGTGCTTTGAAATTTTTTGAATGTTTTTTTTTATGTCTTATTGACATTGAATATTTCATCATATTTTGTGATCATCTAACAATGTTTGTTCACTAAATCTAAGGGGTACATAGAACATGAGTGTCTCCAAACAATATTTCTGTAAGTCAATATGGGGATTGTATTTTAAAATGTGTATTATATGTATTTTTCATCTCTTTTGCACATGTTTTATGTTGTTGTAGTACAATTCAATATTCTTAGTGAGTGTGAGCTTGTCAAAAGCGTTTGGATGTTGTTCCTAGCAAGTGTGATCTTGTCAAAAATGTTGGGGCATTCTATTTATTTCTTAATTACATATGCATATATAATCTTTTCTAAGTTGTCATCTTCTTTTGTCAATATCTTGGGGCTTTTAAGAATGAATACTCTAGTCTTAAATGATACACTATAGACAAAGATTTTTTTCCTTGAACATTTACGTATTGTTAATGAGAATTAGGAATAACTTTAAGAAACTCCTCCTCAAAAAAATGCCTAAAATGCTAGCGAATCCAACATTTTATGGGTGGAAAAATTTTAATGTCGAGGGCGATTTTTTAGTTCCATGTAGGGAAATAAAATATTATATGTTGACAATTTTTTTCTTTCCCTAACAAAAATCATTTTAAATGTGGCAAATTAAAGATTTTTCTTGTTGATAGATAAATAAATGATGGCTATTTTTTCCCTTGGAAAAAATGAGATTGGAGTGTCAGAGGCAAATGACGTGTTCTGTAGGAAAATGAATAATAATGGTCTTGGCTAATATTTAGTGGTAAACTATTTTTAAAAAAAATTGAAAGTGAATTTGCAAGTGTATTGGCTAGTGACCATTAGTAACCAACTGTACTAACTAGTGTACTTTCTATTATTAATAGTGTTAGTGTCACCATTGGCTAGTGACCAACTGTATTGACTAATGACTAATGTATTGTCTATTATCAATAACGTCATTATCAGTGGTCACCATTAGTAATTACCAACTTGGCTATCATCACTTTTATATTGTTAATATGTTAGTTTTATCGACCGTTGATTAATTAAAGATCAACGAGAGAAGATGCATTTCGGGGCTAGTTGCTTGAAAATACCTAGAGCAGTATGAAAATCTTTAGAATGGAGAAACATGGCATGTTTTTCACAAAAACCATTAACTAAAACATAGTGAACATAACATCAAGATTAGAATCATAAGTTTTGTACTGACAGTTACAATTATTACATTCCATTTACAACCACCTTTTGGCAGGCACTCTAATTGTTTGACATTAATGCGAGTATATTTCCCACACTTGTAAATTACTAGGAATACAAAAAAAAGATATGAAAGATCACAAATGTTGAACAATTTAATGGAACTTCCATTAAAGAGTCTCTTCAATTTCCCTTTCATTATCATTTCTCAAATTCTCAAATCTCAATCTAGTCTGTAGAGTTTCTTAGTTTGCAGAGTTTCTTAAAATCTTATGGTTGTAAATTGTAATTGTCATTTGTCATGGATACACCAACTTGGTTGAAATGTACCACAATGGGTCTACAAATCCCCTTTTTAGGCATGATACCCATGGATGTTGTACCCATGGTTTGCAAGGAAGATGTTATAGGTCCTTTTATTTGCTCTACTTTTTTCATGGTCCTAGGCCATGGATTCTTAAGAAATGAGAAGAGGTACCACATGTCCACAGATATTACCTCCCACTTCCTCATGTCTCTTCTTGACCTTGGAGACAATCAGGTAGAAATTTTGATGCTTCTTTGAAATATTTTTAGAAGACGATGTCAAAATTCTTGTATTGACAGAGAAGTTACCAAGGTCAATCATTGGCATCCCTTTTGCATATGTAGCAGACAAGTATTGGGAGCAAGGCATAGGGAGCATTGTACACAAGCATCCCTTTTTGCTTGACATGAATGAATTCCAATTGACTCGCCATTGGAAGTGGGCACAACTTAGGAGGGATTTTCTATGGAAGTGGTTGTCATTGGACGATGTCAATGACACTAACTTCACATGGTTGCACGAGTTCAGTGACATTATCATCTCTAAGAGATTTCTTGTGGAGGGGCTTGAAGACCTTTTTGATTGAAGGCTTCAAGCCCTTAGCTTGTTGACCCTCCCTTTTCCTTGGTTCTCTGGTTCCCCGTTTCTTGTTTCCTTGACCCTTGCCCTTTGGGGAAAAAATATTTTTAAGATATAATTTTTTCTTTGGATTGGGCCTTGCCCTTTAATGTAAATTACAAAATAGTAAAATCAAGTTGATTTAATAAGCTATTTTGAATATCTATGCTATGAATCAGTAGTATGTACTTTGCACAATCTCAAATATAATCAATGAAAACAATAGTTTTTGGCTTCTCAAATTGTTGTTCCTATTAGTCTACACCTCTATTTTTGGCTTTTCAATGCACTATTCAAATGTTAGTTTGTGACTCTGTTATAAAAAATTAATTGTTATAAAGTTAGAAACAAAAAAAGGGTTTCAACAATCCCTTTATGGTTTCATATTTGATTAATGATTTATAGTAAAAAATTATTCAATTAAAAATTATCCAATGAAAAATTGTAATATTAATATACTAATATGTATATGTATGTCCTTTAAATTTCAATACTTGCAAGTTAATAGTTATTAGTTATAATAGTTTTAATTATTATTAATTTATTTAAAAATATTTTTAAAAAAAATAGTTTGTTAAAGTTTAACTTATGATACATGTAACATCATGATTCATGAATCATGAATCATGATTCCTTATTCTTGAGTCCTGATTAATGATCATGCAATTTAAATTGTATAAGATAAGATAGATAAGATAAGATAAAATAAATTTATTAATGTCCAATGTGATACCAATAAATAATATTGAAATTTGATTTGAAAATAAAAAATTCAAATGAACATTTATATATAAACGTTCATATAAAATATTGAATATTAATCAATTTATTGATTGCTTCCTATTTTCAAATCAAATGTAAATTTATTGAAATATCATGATCATCATAATATTTTTAACTTTTATCATATTTTGAATTAAATGAAAAATGCCACTATTATTTAAATTTAAATTAAGTTATCACTTATCATTGTCAAGCTGAAGCAATTTAGCAAATATTGATTATAATCTAAATTAATTTTAATTAAATAAAAATGCTACGATTATTAAATCAAGTTATCATTATTAAGCAATTGTCAATTATTGATTGATGAATGATACTTGATTATAATTTATAAATAATAATTTTATATCTTCAAAAATTTGATGTTTCATTAATTTTACATGTTTAATTTTATTCTATTTCAAATCTGGGATTTTGGAAATTGTCAAGAAATTCAAATAATTTGTATGTTTTAACTAAATCATTTAGTTACAATGTGTCCAACTAGTTATAGCACTTTGTGATTTAAGTTTTAATTTGCATTGTGCAACAATAATATAAATTCTAATTTAAATAATTAAGATTAGTTATGCAAAAGGTTTAAGGATTCACAAATTGATCTGGACTATTCAATGAACAATAGATCAATGGCTACAACTCTATTTTGGGCCAAATTTTAAAAGATTTAAGTTAAATGTTATTTCTACCTGAAATCGGGACATGTGTACTTGAATATTCTTTCTTATAAGTTGTAGTTATGTTTGAGTCATAACCATTGATTAAAAGAAATATTGATAACCCTAGATGAATTTTGGGTAAATTTTAGGAATGTTATCAATGTTGTCAAGAAACATATGGAATTGTGACATGTTTTCGTGAGAACATTCCACTACCCAAAATCGTGACACATGTAGTGCAAGACACTTTCTTATATTTATGTTCGTCATCCAATCCTGATCCTTGATTAAAAGAAATATCAACGGTCCAAGATGAATTTTGGATCGATTTGGGGTATGTTTTCCCATGTGCCTAGATTCATCCAAGATCATGACACATGTCTGATCATTGCAATGCTTGATTAAGTAATAAGTGTTAGGACTCAGTTAATAATAATTATGTTTAATCTTTTAAACTTTTTATTAGTTAATCCTGACTATTAAGTAAAAGGATGATTAATGGCCCGAGATGAATTTCGAATAAATTTTGGGAATTCTATCACTATTGTCAATAAACATCTAGAATCGTGACACATGTCTATGACAAGTGTCACAATTCTAGATGACTCTTGACAACAATGATAACAATACACAAATTTACTTGAAAATCATATTGATTATTAAGTTCAATTTTTATTATTTAATTTATTTAAAATGTAAAAATTTCAAAATTTAAATATAAATTGTACATTTTATATTAATGTAATTAATTATTACTTTTGTTATAATAATTATGTACATTATTGAGTCTTGATGTCGTTTACATGTACATTGTACATAGTACTAGTAAAGTACATTAAACCATTAATTACTTAGTACTTACATTTTAACTTTCAACTATTAACCTCTTTTGCTTTCAGACTATTTAAGTTTAGAGTTCTCGAGAGTCCGATACTATAGGGTTTTGAAATTTCAACTTTTCAAAGACTCTGACTAAATTCCATTTTTTGTTCTGAAGACTGAAAGTCTAAAACTTGAGCATCACAAGAAAACACCAATTATTTGAGCATTTGCTAGCACCAATATTATCAAATCTTGAATCAAAATTTTGGGCATTTAATTTTTTTAAAAAAAAATTGTAGTACAATTGTAGCAATAATTTTTTTGATTTTTATTGTCTTAGGTTTACACTATACAATTTTTTAAACTAGAGCTTGAAAAAGAAATTTTTGTAAACACTAATAACCAATAGCAGACATGGGAAAAACAAAGTAAAAAACCTCTAGTACAAGTGCGACCATAAAGGAAGAGAAAGACATTATAGAGCTCAAGAAAGTGCTACAAACCCTAGGTTTCACCAATCAATGTCATGATATTTTTTATCCTATTATCCATGGAGATTTGAGAATCATGGGAATTAAAAATTATTTATTTAATAAGTGAAAAAATCCACAAAAGGGGAGAAATCATTTCAAATATAATTGAAAGTATTGGTGCAAATACAAATAAACTAGTTGCTTTGGTTAGTGGATTAACAAACCTTGTTGTACCAGAAGTATTCCCTTGCCCTGAAATTGTACTACTCTGTGCTCAAAATTATGATGAAAATAAAAAGATAATTGTAAACTAAAACACTCAAGAGGAAAGTTTATCCATAATTGAGAGTGAGTTTTTCACTCTATTAGACCTAGGGCTAGGGTCTAAACTAGGAATATTTAACGAATGCATTGACTTGGATAAACTAGCACATGCTTATAACAAACTAGATAGAGTTTTTCAAGATTCATAAATTAAGGGTTTAATAAACTTAGAGTCATCTACTGATCATACTAGTGTTACTCTAACACTAGACATAGATCATAAGCCTCCTTATCAGTATTATCTTTTTGTGCCATGGGTTTAGAATATTATTTCTTTGTTATTATTTTGTGTGGGATTGGACAGTAACAAGGAAGTGGGGTCTAGTGTTTTTGAAATGATTTATAATATCCATTGTCGAGGTCAGTCAATTTAGAAGGTAGAAGTAAGATATAATTATGTTCAGCACATTATTGAATCTATGCAAGAAAAATCACCAATGATTAAACAAAGAAAAACTACAAGAAAGATGAAGAGATTTAGGTTCACAAGTTACTTATGCTACCTTCTTTTAGCAAAGCATCGCCCAATATTTGAGACAGAGAACAACAAGCTTGACATTGAGGTCTATAAGTTTGATGAGAAAACCTAGAAGAAATTAGAAACTCTAAGTCTAGTATATGAGTGGACACATAAGATGAGGACAACTGCTAACAATAATAACTATAACCATTTTTTAGACTTTTTTTGGCACCTATTTACCAAAAAGTCATAAGCACTTCAATGTCTAGATTGCTTGTGTCTTGTAAAGATTGCATTCAATTGAGAAGTCAAATTCAATTGGCTGAATGGTTCTTATGGAAGACTACATTGTGTTAAGGTTTTAAGATTTAGTGGTTGAACTGTGCAAACTTCCAATGCATGTTATAGAAATGGTTTTTCCACTAGAATATGTAAGGCAGATGGAGATTGCAAATAAAATTTTCACTGGATAACAAAATAAAATGATATTTCCTTCCATGCCTTTTGCAATTGGAGGTCCCACATTTGAGAGAAAGGCTTTCAAAGTGGCAAATGAATTGGTAAAATTTTTTGTCTTCGATTTTGCTAGTCATTGGAATTATGATCCACTGAACATAATAAAAACAAGACTTATTTTCAATGGGAAATTTTTAGGCAAATATCAACATTAGGAGATGCCATTGATAGAAAAGTTAAAAAAACCATAGATTCATGGGATGAGGTTAAGAAAGAGATGGAGAAACATGCAATGGAGAATAACATTTCAATGCAAGAATTCTCATCCCAAATTACAACATTGCACATATTAGAGTCACACAAATCAAAGCCTCTGACATACTTAAATTTCTATAAGAAAGCATCTCAACCTTCTAAGAGTTCTATACCAAAAGCAATTAAAAAGGTATGCAAATCTAAATTATGATGTCAAACCAATATGATTGATTTTTAGGAAAATGAGGCAAAATTTGGATTAACCAAAGACTTTAGCAGGTTTTGAGAAAATTGAGGAGGATGAAATTTTCAACAATTATTGGAATAAAGAGCATCCAACTATAGTATATGAATTTGGCACTTGTAGTGACAGTGACAATCAAAGACAAAAGGACCTCGAATTTGGTGGAGACATTAAGGTACTCAGGATACTGGGTCAACCAAGCATATTGTTAATCTTCAAATTAGTGATTCTATTTAATAAACATATAATAAAGGGGCAACTATGATACAAAAAATGGGTTATGCAAGTATAGGGCTCATTGGTGCAAGTGGTGAAGGGATTTGGAGTCCAATTACAGTACTAGACCCACCTAAATATGGAAGTAAACTAGTCATTTGACTCTTTGATGAGATTGAAGATGATTCATCTAGAAGAAAGGGAAAAAAACATTATACTTCTACTTCTGAAGGTCATCCCAACACAAAATTTTTTAAATCTTCAAATCCAATTGTAGTTGATCCCATTAGCACTGACATTGGCACTAGCATGAGTGAACCTTATGCAAAAAAGAAAAAAGTTATATCAATTACAATGCAAGCAATGTCAATGGTTACTTCACCAATGTATGCACTAGTAGCTTTTTACAAAACCCTGAAAATAGTCCTAAAACACTAGAATTTGGAACAAGCCATCTTCAATATATTGGCAATCATCAAAATACAATTGTAGGTGGAGTAGGTGTAACTAGAGTTAGAGGAGCATACAAAAATACACCTGATAATTTACCTTTCAAACAATCAATTATGTCAGCAAACCCAAATTTTAGTTTAAATGACTTTGCATCAAAGTTTTATTAGACAAGCAAAGAAATAGGTAAATTATGAAGACTTTGAAAAGTGATGCATTTGTTCAATATCAAGGATCTAGTAACAATATATTTCCAATATATGATCCAAACACCACAATGATGAACTTCATGGTTGTTATGCCCCTAGATAGAGATAATAATCCACCAAAAAATCTAATAAAATGTAATGATGTACAAGTTACCAGCCTTCAAATGGATTTCTCAAAAGTAAAAAATATTAACAAAATCAATATATCAAAACAGAGAAACAAAATCATCTACTCTACACTTCTAAAAGTAGAGAGGGAAAACAAAAGGCTTGCAAAGAAAATAGAAAAGTTATAGACAGACCTTGATAATGTGAAGGCCAAGGAGAAAGCAACATACAATAAGTTGAAAGAATTGTAAAATAGGATAAATAATTCTTCTTCACAGAGGCAATTATTCAGAAAGAAAAGATGAATGAACAACTAAAAAATCTAACCAAAGAATTAGACGAGTGCAAAAAAAAGATTTTAGCATGAAAATACCTCTACTACATAGATGTTCAAGTCTGTAGAGAGTAGTGTGCAGGTAAACAATAAATTGAAAACTGACCTGGACTCTACTATTAAGGAAAATAATAATTTGAAGATTGAATTGGAGAATGAAAGAAAAAGTACTCCTCTACTAAAAATACAATCCATAATTTGAAGATGGCATTAGAGAATGAAAAGAAAAATGAGGAGTCTAATGCAAAAATAATTGATAAATTGTAGAAAGAATTGGGGAATGAGAAGGAAAAAGAGGAGTCTAGTGCAAACAAAATCTACAATTTGAAGAAGTAATTGGAGAATATGAAGAAAAAAGAGGAGCCAACTGCAAAGACAATACTTGATTTGAAGAATGAATTGGAGAATGTGAAGACAATAGAGTATAGTGAAACTACAAATAGTAACATAATTCACCATATGAAGAAGAAATTGGACAATGTGAAGAAAAAAGAGGAGTCAGCTACAAATAAAATCCTTGATTTGAAGAAGTATTTGGAGAACACAAAGAAAGAGGAGTCTACTCATAATGCAAACAAACTCCATGATTTGAAGAAGGAATTGGACAATACAAAGAAAAAGGAGAAGTGCAGCGTGAAGACAATTCATTATTTGAAAAAGGAACTTGAGGATGAGAAGAAAAAATATGTAACTACTACAAAGACAATCCAAGATTTGAAGAGGAAATTGGAGGATGAGAGGAAGAGAGCAACTAATTGGCAAGGGCAACTAGAGGAAATACAAAAAAAGAGTGAAATAGAGATGTTCAAAATGAAGAAAAAGATGGAGAATGCAATTGCACAAAATATAACTACATCTTCTGAAGACCATCATGTCAAGGATACTATAATAAACATGGTTTAGCTTATCAAACAAGAAAATTGGGAGAAACTAATATAGAATAGTGATAGCTTGTTTGAATGGCTTGATTTAAATAGCAATTTCATAGATGTCTTTGAAAATGTTAAAAAAAGATGTTGATGGTGAAAAAATTATCTTCACCACTTCCTTAAAAAATCTTGCAATAAAATTTTTGAATAAAGTACAGAGATTTAGTGATAAGGATTTGGAAAACCAAGGAATAGATAACTACTATGATGCCTTTGTAATGACCTTTGTTGTCTGTCACAATTGTGACCAATTAAAGGAAATAGATGAAGCTCTAAAATCTACTTCCAGAGACTTGATGAAGATGAATCACATCATACTGAACTTGCTAAATACTAGATTACCAAATCTAGCTGACTCAAACAGAACATTCATTAGAAAAGAAGATTACATGAAAAAGCTGCACAACACCATGAACTCTGATTTAGGTAACTTTCCTAAGGAAACCACTTCAAAAGGAATTACAAGTTTCATCAAACCACTATCAACAATGAATGTAGTTATAGACAAATTCCTCGATTCATATAAAAATATCTCTATGAAGTATTCATTGTTCATGAGGTTATAACTATTTAGGTACAACCTAAAAAAAGTGTAGCCTCCAAATGATGTAGAATGGAGTGCCCTAAATAACATGATTAGAGTTGGGTCATCTACTCAATCTGTTATTGTTAGTGTCAGTCATAGCTGATAACACTAAGAAGTAACAATTTAGTAAGTGATAGTACCATAATCATTCTTATTACTTGTTGCTCTTTAATTTCAAATTTTGGATTTAATTTTAACTTTGAAAAATGCTAATTGTTATAGGAATCAAGAGCCAACATATTAGTGTTAGAAATTCTTTAGAATAACTGAGAGAGGTGGGGGGGGGGGAATTAGTTATTCAAGGTCCAAATGTCCAATTAAAACTTTTTCATCAAGTAAAGTGAGCTTGTAAATTGTTCATGCATCCAAGCTTAAACCTTCCTACTTACCAAGTTATTATAAAATCAACATGTAAGCATAACACATGAAAGATCAACACATAACACAATGATTTATGTGGAAACCCAATTTGGAAAAAATCACTAGTAACATGCTACTCAATTCTCACTCTTCTAAACTGATTCCCTATGAAAGACTTACCTTGTTAAAGGCTACAACACACTATTAAATGTGATATGATTAAAGGATTTAACCACCTTGTTAGAAGTGGGCTTGTTAGATGACTTTAGAACATTCACTTGGAATGTCAGCCTGTTAAAGGATTTAAAAATGGCTGTCAAACCAACCTAAGTCCATAGAATTTTACCCTAGCTTGTACAATTGTTAAAGAGTAAAAACAAGGGATTTTGACTTGATACAACTCACAACTTATCTTGTAGATTTCAGATCATAGTTTAGCTCATAATATTGCTCAACTTTTAATCTTTGTAGCTCTGACAACTTGTCCTCCTTTCAAGCTTTGTCTCCTTGAGTCTTCATGCTTGATATACCAGTGCAATCTCTTATATAACTACTTATTGAAGCAGAGTCTTTGTGCTCTATTCTTCCTTCACCTTCTCCTTGACATCCTTCAGCAACTTTGCATTGTGGTACCCCAACAAATCTAACTTCTTGGCCTGTGACTCCTAAAATAAAAGTTTGGAATTGCTTTTTCTTGCTCAATTCTTTCCTCCTTTAATTTTAGTTCAAATGGATTAGCTAGGTATCAATGACTCTAACCCATATCTTGTTTCTTCTAGAAACATCATGAAGAACCCTCTTGAATTTGCTTAAAAATGGTATATCTAAAATTCTACACCACAAACTCATCATCCTTATTCTCTATCTGGTTCACAAAATTCAAGGTAACAAACTTGTCGGCTCAGATCTAGCAAATCTTTGATATTTCACATAGTGCAGTAGCTTGACACTATTGAAATTCTGGTGCTCAACACATACTGTGTTACTCGACACCAACTACATTTTATTGATGCTAGACACCTGCTATGGATTCACTTGGTATCCACTAAGTTTTTTGATGCTCGACACCTAAACATGCTTGACTCCTTCTATATCACTCAACACACACTAGATTTTTTATTTGCTCTGCACTAATTGAAAATTTCCTCAGCTTGACCTAGCTTGCTCAACACTCACTAATGAACTTAGTTAAGCTTTCCAGACAACCTTGTTACAACTTATACTTCTAAAGTTTCTAAGTGTGTCCAACCTCTATATCTTCAAGTATATTATCGATACATCATTTTACCATTGTCTTAACTGATCCTTGTACTTCATTACAAAATCATAACTCAACCTTTCCCTTAGGTACTTTTGTTACATCTTGTTGATTAAATCCTCTTCATCAATCAACTAAGTGATAGTACTTGGATCTTAGAAGCAATTTTCATTCAAGCAAATAGTAGGTTTGACATCAATGACAAAACAATGATTGAAAATATTTTTTAAAAACAATCTCCCTCTTTGCAATCAATCTTCTTCATTCTTCAACAATGATCTTTTCAATCATATTTCCAACAATCTCCCTCTTTGGCATTGATGGAAAACCAAACTGATCAACCAAGTTATCAAATTACTAACTAGGTTAAAATAGTAAATCAAATGCCAAAAAGAAAACTTTATTGAAAACTATTTATTCCATCACCAACATAAACTAACTTATGACTTCCTCTTTTCTATTCCTTGCTACTTTGATCAATTCTACTTTTCTTTACTACTATTTCTCCCTCTTACATGTGTGTATGCTAGTTCAATTCTCCCTCTACACAATATCTCTTCCTTTGTATTAGTTTTTGCTATTTTTGTCTTTTTCTAGTTGATTTTGTAAATTTGATCATTTCTCCCTCTATATGCATTGATCAGTTTCTGCTATTTTGGTATTGGCTACTTCTACCTCTGTTCATTTGATCTTGTAGATTTGATCAATTTCTACTATTTCTCCCTCTTTAACAACAATTCCAAGGACTTATTATCTCAACATCTTAGCATGCAAGTATAACATTTGCAGGTACTCCAATTTCTCCCTCTGTCACCTTGCTTGTGACTTATTTGGAGTTTCAATACTTTGGTTACTTCAGGCAAAATCTTAAAGTAAATATCCTTTGCATCAATGTGTAATATTTCAACAATCAACTCATTTGATGCAGGGCAGTCTTTCTTTTTGCTCAAACAACCTTGAATAGGAGCATCACCCTTAGTTTACCTCTAAGATACTCAAATGCATCTTTAGGTAGTATTTTTGTGAAGATGTCAACAATTTGTTCCTTTGAGCTAACATACTCCATCCTTACTTGCTTATCTTCCACCAATTCTCTTACATAGTGATACTTAATTGCAATATGCTTTGTTTTGGTAGGCATCACAAGGTCCTTTGATATGTTGATGGAACTTGTGTTATCACAATAGAGTATCATAGGTTTAGTTACCTCTTTCTCCATATCTTACAACAGATGTTTGATTCATACAATATTGATGCAGTTGATAGTAGCAGCAACATACTCAACTTCTACTGTGGACTGTGAGGTACAACTTTTCTTTTCTCTGCTGGTCCAAGTGACTAACCTTTTTCCTAAGAAAAGTGATCCTCCACTGGTGCTCTTTCTATCATCAATATTACCTCCCCAATCTGTATCAGTGTAGGATTTCAATTCAAATTTTTCATTTCTTTTGTAATACAAGCCAAAGCCATCTGTTCCTTTTAGATACCTCAATATTCTTTTTACTACCATTAGATGATTTTCACTTGGGTTAGCAAAAAATCTTGCCACTATTCCAACAACTAATGCAATGTTTGGTCTACTATGCACAACATATTGTAACTTTCCAATCATTGATCTATACATTGTCTAATTTACTTCAGCTGAATCATCATTCTTGGATAACTTATGTCCTATTACCATTGGTGTACTGAATGGTTTTGAATCTTCTAATCCAAATATTTTGAGTATCTCCTTGATATATTTTGATTAGGTCACAAATATTCCATGCTTTAGTTGATGTACTCACAATCCAACAAAGAATTTGATTTCTCCAAACATTGACATCTCAAACTCATGTTTCATTTGATCAGCAAAATCTTTGCATCAGGCATCTTTTCCTCCAAATATTATATCATCAACAAAGATTTCAGATATCAAAATGTCTTTGCCTTTTTTTGCCTTGATATATAGGTTGTTGTTGTCATTTGTTCTTTCAAATTCTATCTTCACAAGATATTTGTGCAGTCTCTCATAACACACTCTAGGTGCTTGCTTCAAACCATAGAGTGCTTTATGTAGTTTTTAGACCATATCCTTTTTGTTGTCATCAAAAAATCCTTCTGGTTGTTCTATGTAGACTTCCTCTTCCAATATACCATTCAGAAAAGTAGACTTTAGATCCATCTGATAGACTTTAAAACCTTTGTAAGTAGCATATGCAAGTAGTGTTCTCACTCCTTCCATTCTTGCAATAGGGGCAAATGTTTCCCATAGTCTAGTCCTTCTTGTGCATAACCTTTGCAGACTAGTTTGGTCTCGTTTCTTATTATCTCACCATTCTCATCAAGTTTGTTTCTAAACACCCATTTGATACCAATTACATTCTTATTAGCTGGTTTAGGAACTAGGATCCAGGTTTTGTTCTTCTTAATTTGATCTATCTCCTCTTCCATAGCTTTATGCCAATTATCATCTTGTAGTGCATCTTTTACTATTTTGGGCTCAATCTTGCTCAGCAGACATGATTCATTCCTTAGTCTATTCTTTGTCATTGGTCTAGCTTCCTTGTCTTCAATGATTTTTTCTACAGGGTGATGTCTTCTTACATACTTGAATAGTCTTGGTTCTGTCCTTCTTTCCATGTTTGGCCCTTCAACTTCAAAGTCACTTTGCACATCACTTTCAAGTATTTCATCATCTCTTTCATGTGTGCTGATTTCAAAATTAGAATGTGCATTATCTTCATTCTACAACTCATTTTTTGAATGCATCTCGGCATTCACTGGCTGTGACTGAGATGATATTGAAATTTTTTGTTGATTCTCAACTTGTTTGGCAACTTCATCTTTAGTAGGCATTCCTTCATAGAAGTATACAAAATATCTATTATCTTTTGATTTCTTGGATTCATCAACTTGGACTTCTGCATGCTCATCAAAATTTACATTTGCACTCTCCACAATCTTGTTAGTGTTAGTATTCAAACACTTACATGCTTTGCTTCTAGTGGAGTATCCAAGGAATATGCCTTCATCACTCTTTGAATCAAACTTGTCATTCTTAGTATCCTTAAGAATATAGCATTTACAACCAAACACTTTGAAATGTTTTACATTGGGTGAGTGACCATACCATAGCTCAAAAGGTGTTGCATTTGTACCTTTCTTGACTTGTACTTGATTCAAGGTGTACATAGCAGTACTTACAACTTCTCATTAGTACTTCAAAGAAACATTTTTCTCCATCATTAATATTCTTGCATATTCTATCACTGATCTATTCCTTCTCTCTTCAATGCCATTCTGTGGGGGAGTTTTTGGTGCTGATGTTTGTCTCTTGATTCCATTTTCATTGCAAAATGTCTCAAATTATTTTGATGTAAACTCTCCTCCTTTGTCTGATCTTAGGAACTTTAGACTCTTTCTTGTTTCCTTCTCAACCCTCACCAAATACCACTTAAACATTTTAAATGCATTATATTTTTTCTTTAAGAACATGGCAGTCATCATCCTAGAATAGTCATCCACAAATAGCATTATGTATCTATCTTGTTGGTAGCTTTGTACTTCTATTGGGCCACATAAGTTAGTATGCACTAACTCTAGTACTTCTTTGGAAGTGTATACTTTTCTTTTGAAACTTGACTTGGTCATCTTTCCTAGTTGACATTGTTTGCACATTGTATTTTCAGACTTCTTTAGCTTAGGAAAACCTCTGACTTTCTTCTTTTTGTTGATGCTAATCAAATTGTCAAAGTTAACATGACATAACCTTTTGTGCCATAGCCATACATCATCAAGTTTTACAATAAGACAAGTTGCATCTTCCATATATAGGTAAAACAAGTTACTTCTAGTTTTTTCTCCTTTCCCTATCAGATTTCAAACAATGTCATAGATTTTGGTAGTTTTGTTTCTAAATTATACTTTGCAACCTACATTGCCTAACTATGATACACTCAAAAAATTGTAGTTCAATCCTTCAACATTGTATACATTATCATATGAGATTTTCTTTGTAAGTTTAATAGAACCTTTTCCTTTGATTTGGCATGGAGCATTATTTCCAAATCTAACACTATTTCCATCATATTGAGTAAAAATAATAAATTTACTTTTGTCTCCTGTCATGTGATGTGAGCATCCACTTGTCATTTTTGTTCACGCAGGTTACTAGTGTTGTTGCTTCATCTTCATCTAATTCATCCTTCATGGCTACATCGACTACCTCATCATCATTTTCATCAGAGTCTTCTTCTTCAACAATGTAGCACTTTTTGCCTTTATCTTTGTAATATCTGCCATCATCTTCTCTTCTGTTCTTGTTCTTGTTGCCTTCTCTATAGTTCTTCTGTGTGCATCTTGCAATAATATGTCCTACATCATTGCAATTAAAATAAATGATAGGAAGCTTACCTTTGAATTTACCTTTGACTCTGTGGAATCTTCTAGCTAGTAGCACTTCCAATTCTTCTACATCTTCTTCATCTGTGCTGCTATCATTGGATGCATGCTTTACCTTTTTCTTCTTCTTCTTCTTTGATTTCATCTCCTTAGTGTCTTTTAATGATAACTTGGCTTTGAAAGTAGATTCAAGATTCTCAAGTTTGTAGTTATCAAAATTGGACAATTCAAATGCAGCGAGTCTTCCTACTATTCCTTCAAAAGTTAACTAATTTCTTGGGACACACCTTAGCTCTTGGATGGCTAAAGCTCTAATAGCATAAATGGGGAGCAAGGTTCTTAAGTATTTTCTATTGATAGTATCATCTTCCAAATGACCACCCAAACTCCTTATTGCACTTACCACTTCTTTCATTCTGGAGGCATATTGAGCAGTATTCTCACCTTCTTCCATTGTCATGTCGTCAAACATTCCTCCAAGGCTTTCTTTTTTTGCTCCCTGAACATTCTGACCTCCTCCATAGATATTAGTCAAGGCTTTCCACATCTTGAATGTAGAGTCACATCCCTTGATTTCATCAAATTTAGCATAGCTGAGGGTAGAGGCAATCTCTAGCGTTGCCTGATTGTGCTCCTTCTTTTTCTTCATATCTTTTGTAGTAGGTACAGTTGGATCAACATGTTCTACTTCAATTGAAGTTTGTGCATGATCACTTTTTGATCCAAGATGCAACTTCATCAACCTTTTCCATGCAGTAAAGTTGTCTCTGTTAAGCATGAGAACTTCTCTCTTAGACATCTTGATCTTCCTACTTCTAATACTTTTAAACTAAATCAATAGATGGATTTGATACCAATTGTTAGAAATGCTTTAGAATAATTGAGAGGCAGGGTGAATCTATTATTCAAAGTCCAAATGTCCAATTTAAACTTTTTCATAAAGTAAGCCCATAAAATTGTTCATGCATCCAAGCTTAAACCTTCCAACTTAGCAAGTAATTGTAAAATCAACATGCAGGCATAACACATGAAAGATCAACACATAACACAGTGATTTACGTGAAAATCCAATTTAGTAAAAACCACCAGTAACATGTTACTCAATTCTCACTCTTCTAAAGTGATACCCTGTGAAAGGCCTTCCCTGTTAAAGGTTACAACACACTATTAAATGTGACTTGGTTAAAGGATTTAACCACCCTATTAGAAGTGGGCCTGGTTAGAGGACTTTAGAACATTCACTTGGAATGTCACCCTATTAAAAGATTTACAAATGGTTGTTAAACCAACCTAAGTCCACAGGATTTTACCCTAGCTTGCACAATTGTTAGAGAGTAACAACAAGGGCTTTTTGACCTGATACAACTCACAACTTATCTTGTAGATCTCAGATCATAGTTTAGCTTATAACATTTCCTAGCTTTCAGTCTTTGCAACTCTAACAACTTGTCCTCCTTTCAAACTTCGTCTCCTTGAGTCTTCATGCTCGATATACTAATGCAATCTCCTATATAACTACTTATCGAAGCAAAGTCTCTATGCTCTATTCTTCCTTCACCTTCTCCTTGACATCCTTCAAAAACTTCACATTGTGGCACAACAAAAATTCTACCTTCTTGGCCTATGACTCCTTAAACAAAAGTCTATAATGTCTTTTTGCCACTCGATTCTTCCCTCCTTTAATTTTAGTTTGAATGGATTAGGTAGGATTCAATGAAGCTAACCGACATCTTGTTCCTTCTAGAAACATATGAAGAATCCTCTTGATTTTTTCTAAAAATGGTTTATCTAAAATTCTATGCCTCCAGCTCATCATCCTTATCCTTCATTTGGTTCACAAAATTTAGATCTGGTGAATCTTTGACTTTTCACATAATGTAGTAGCTCAGAACTATTGAAATTTTGGTGCTCGACACATACTGTGTTACTCATTACCAACTATGTTTTACTGATGCTCGACACCTATTATGGATTCACTCGGCATCCACTAAGTTTTCCTGATGCTCAACACCTGAACACACTTGGCTCCTTTTGTATCACATAGCACACACTAGATTCTTCATTTTCTCGACACTAACTGAAAACTTGCTCAACTCGAACTAGCTTGCTTGACACTCACTAATGAACTTAGTTAAGCTTTGCAAACAACCTTGTTACAAATTATACTTCTAAAGTTTCTAAGTGTGGCCAACCTCTGTATCTTCAAGTATATTATCAATACATCATTTTACCATTGTCTTAACTAATCCTTGCACTTCATTACAAAATCATAACTCAACCTTTCCCTTAGGTTCTTTTGTTACATCTTTTTTATTAAATCATCTTCATCAATCAACTAAGTGATAGTACTTGGATCTTATAAGCAATTGTCATTCCAACAAATAGCAAGTTTGACATCAATGACAAAACAATGATTGAAAACATTCTTTAACAACAATCTCCCTCTTTGCAATCAATCTTCTTCATTCTTTAACAATGATTTTTTCAATTAGATTTCCTAGAATTAGGATAGCTGGACAATCAAGCACTGACATACTAGTACGCAGATGAAATTTTTTTCCCTACTCCTACTTGAAAAAAATGTACAATTGGCAATTTGACAATGTGATTGTACACACATAATGTAGTAATAATATGATTATATATATAATTAAAAATTGACCTACAACTATTGTTTTTCTCTTGTATTTGTAAAAAGGAATTCATGGTCATTTTACATTGAGTCATTTGTAAAGGGTTTTGATATTCTACTACTTTAGGTTCTATATTTGTATAATTGTTTGTAATTGTTAAATGTATTATGTTACATGCTGATTTATAATAATAAATTATAATACAATTTTTTTAAAGAAAGCTTATTCTATAAAATGCACTATGTTACAATTTCTTAAAGAAACTAGAATGAATGAAAATCTAAAAATTTCTAAAAAATAGAATGAATAAAAATATTAAGTTCAACATGTATAAAAACTAGAATCAAGGTAAATCTCAACATGTTTAAAAAATATAGTCAATGAAAATCTCGACATGTGTAAAAACTAGAATTGATGAAAATATCTACATGTGTAGATTCTAACAGTTTAAACTAGTTTCAATGAAAATTTCAACAAGTAAGTTTGTAACATCAACATGTGTAAAAAAAAATAAGCATCTATAATAGGATAGTGAATGAAGGGTATAAATTAACTTCTAAAAACATAATTAATTAGTAGATAGAGGCTTAGAAATTGGTAAGACCCGAGCACATGAATTAATTTGAATTGTAATTGGCAAGACCATAGCTACTAGCCTACTACTTGACTCACACAGAAGTTAGAACTTGAAGTTGAGAAGTTGTTATAGTTTCCACTCCACCTGGATTGACTCATCATCACTATCATCGAAATCCTCCTCATTTATTGCATAGAAAATTTCATTCTTTTTTGTATTTTTTTTAGATTCAATATTAAAATGCATGCCAAAGTCAACTTCATCTTCATTGCTTCCAATATTAGGACATGAACCACTACCACTGCTACCACCACTACTACCTGTGATTGCCACTTGGGTTTGAAATGTTGGCCATCCCTCTTCTTTGACATTTTTTTCTCCAAATGTTAAGAGCCCTATCATAAGGAAAACTATCTACTTCATACCTAGAATTATAGAGCCTCAAACAATTATCTAAATTTTTGTCTAATTTGTTTCCAACCTTTGATTTCAGGAAGCCCAAAGTATTGAAAACTCTCTCATCCTCCACTGAACTCAATATCATTGTCAAACATTTATTGGTAAGTTTGAAATATTTTGGTAATGAATTTCTCAACTGATTGCTCTGACCAAGATTTTTTCAAAGCTTTGTTACCACTTCCTCTCCATTTGGATTCTCCATAAGATCATATTGTTCCCTCATTATGTTTGCAAAAGAATATGATTGATATATTAGTCAAGATTCATCTAAAATTCCATTTATAGTTACTCCATTGATTACTTTAGGTTTTCAAAAATGTTGAATCAAAGTCATCATCCTTCTTCAAAAATCACTCAGATAGTTTAGAGACCAATATTGAGGAAAAACAATGGAAATTGCTTCAAAGAGTTCCTCTAGAGAGAATTTGAATCTAATTTGTGATGAAAGATTGTAGCAAACTCGCTTGACAAAGTCAAGCATAGAGTATTTGATCTTCTTGAAGTCTTCACTTGTAACACGTGAAAGTACCTTCTTTGGTTCTAATTCTACTTTGCTTCCTACTTTTTTGGGGTTGGAGTTGGGATCAACATGCATATAGTACTACATTGGTATGTCAACTCTACATACCTTGGCACATACCTCATCATTTACACCAATATGTAAAAAGTTCCCAAGATTTTTCAAATATGTGATTTCTATCCACTTTGTAAACTATGATTCATCTAATTGTTGTAATTGATAAAGAGTGTCTAGGCTATCACATGTCATTTTATGCAACTTATTATATTTTGCAATGTACATAGCTCTTTGTTCAACCTTCTTCATAATATTTCTCATGTCCTATAGCATGGGGAGAATAGCTTCTAAACTGAAGAGTATCTTAACATTAGTTATACTTGACTATAGTCGAGGGAATCTATCTCGCACAGAGTCAATTAGTTCAAGCAATGATAGATATTCAAAGAATACTTGATGTGTTGATCCATCCAAAGAGATCCATTTGGTATCATTGTCTTTAAGAAGCTTCCTCACATCAATAAATCCTTTACCAAAGTGTTGAAATTCCCAAACTTGTTTGGGACTTCAAAAAAAGTATTGGTAAATCTCTTTGATTAAAGATTCCACTTTACTTACACAACCAAAATCACTAAAAATTCCAAAAGTTAGACTCATTTGATGGGCCATGCAGTAAATGAGAATAGTGTAGGTGCCAAATCATTCTTGATATTTTTTTAAAGACTACCTTTATGACCTTGCATAACTGAAGCTCCATCCACTTCAACACACACTAAATTTTTGGCAATATCTATGTTAACCATACCTCCACAATCAATTAGAGTACTCTTTAATAAATCATATAAATTTTTGGTTGTCACACTACAATTCAATTTTGTAATAGATAGTAGAAAGGGTTGATGACAAAGGTCATTTAGAGTATAAACATGCATGGACACCTAGCAAGTATTATCAATTGTTGTAACTTCATCTAGAGACAATGAAATAAAATTTGAGTATTTTATTTTTTCCTTCATATCTCTTTTTCAATCTATGCAAGACAACTAGCTTATTCCTACCCATTATTTATTGACCAATGACTATTCGGATAGTTTCAAACTTTTAAAAAGTGTAATAAACCAATAATTGTAGTGTAGTCTATCATAGGATTCCCTCTACTCAAAATATAAAAGACCGCACTTAATTGAGCAACTTGTCTAATATTTTCCACTTTCATTGCTTTCCCAATGAAATCTTCAATGAATCCTTTTATTGCAAAATACATCTCCCATAATTGCTCATGTAACTTGTATAATTAACCATTCTTGACATGCAGACATATGTCCTTCATTTTCCAAGTTAGCATAAATTTTTCAACTCCATCTATAGTTTCCTTTTTGTAAACTTTACCGACATGCTTTTCTATGGTATCAAGTTTAAGTTATAACCTCTTCTCCTTCTTTGTTATCTCTATGCAAATATTACATCTACATTCTACAAGAGGCTCACCATCAATTGGATTGGCAACTAGTTTTATGAACCAATACTTTTCTACCCATTCTAATTTAAAATTCCTTTTAGATAGATCCCATCGAGATCGATTTTTTTTTAAGTCCAATTTTATTTTCCCCTTCTGTGCATGAACATGATTTATGGAATCACTTTTGGTTTTCTTACCCAACTCCAAGTCTATAATATCATTTTGTGACTCCTTACTCAGGGGAAGTGCCTCCAAATCATGTTCATGTTTGTCCTTGACTAAGATATTAGGTTCACAACTTAAACTTCTTCAATTTGGTCTCCTACTTGTGATGAATCTCCTTTTTCAATATGCATAGGAGATCTAATTTGTGAATCTTATAGGTTTCCAACATTTTCACCATCAATATATGTGGATATAGTTCCACATTTTGGTAATGGTGACCTCTCGTAGCTTTTAGGGATCCTACCGAAACCCCTGTTACCCCTCTTGTTTGACATTGCACATTGATAAAGGCTGCAAAAAAGAAATCAAGTCTCAACTTGTTGAACAAAAGACTCAAAGAGTGATGAGTCAAAGACTGTGATAGTACAATACTTAGACTACATATAATAACAATAATATGATTCATTCTCATTAAAAAGGTACTATAGTACTACAATCTATGTTAGATTAAATAATTAAATAATTATTCTATTTACTTAAGCTTACTTAGGTAAATGCATTTCATTTATTAGTTGTAGTCTAGGAGTTTGTTATAAGTTGTTGACAATACGAGAGATTGTTTTCTCCTAAGTCATACTTATCCTCTCACCTTGTTCGAGGACTTTCCACCTCATGTGGATGTATTCTTAGTTGTCACACTTATCTCCTAGCATCTTCTAGCTTGTTCTAGGAGATTCCTTGAGCTCTTTATATTCAAACTCCCTCATTGTATTTCAGATCATCATTTAGCATATTGTAAATACATATTTTCTTGTGTTGCAATATCTCATGTCCATTTAGGGTTTTTCCCTAGCTCCACGCTCTTCCTTCCTTGGCTTCCCTTTGATAGGTTATTGCATGTAGGTGATATTGGGCATCTTCAGAGTTGGATTTCATCAACTCCAACATGGTATCAGAGCCTTCCTATTGCTGCTTCGTTGAAGGATTTTTGAAGCTATGATTTGAAGTCACAAACCCTAGTTTGTTTGTGAGTTTTTCTTCAAATTAGTGGAACAATGAATTTTTGGAGCACATTGGGCCCAAATAGACGCTGCCATTGGATTCAGAAGGTGCTTTTTAGCTAGGATCCATATAAATTTTTTTAATTTTGGCTACAGGGCTCCAAGAGGAAAATTTTTTTTACTTGCAGGGATTTCATACAGATCGCACGAATGCAGGGTCAAAAAAAATTTAAAAATATAATTTTGGGTGCACCACTGTAGCACTGCCCAACAACCACCGTAGGGATGCCTATGCCCTACTCATCCAGTGGTGCCTCCTGCACATTCCTCCCCAGTGGCTCAATTTCTAGCTGCCACCAGGCCACCTCCTCCATAGGCGGCTCTGCTTCAAACCACACCTCTTCACCAGTTCTTGCCACCTCCATTAGATATAACCACCCCTGCACTACTTTGCAGACTCAGTGGCCTATTCAGTGCTTCATCAACAACTAGCTCAATTCCCAGTTAGCCATAATGTGAGCATAATTAGTGAGTACAACAGACCATGTTTGCACTTTATAACCAATCACCGTGTGACACGTGGCAAGGCTACCATGTGGCCCTTCCACATCAGTCGCCTGCCATGTGGCATCCATGTGGCATTCTTTTTTGCAGTGACGACTGTCTAACAATCAAATTTATGCCAGTGTTTTGATGATTTCAGCATGACATCACTGCATATCAACCTCTTGCACATCTCCAAGGTCCTTTTTGACCTACCTTCTATTTTTTGGCCATAACTTGAGCATACAGAGGTATTTTTTTGATCTAAAAAAAGTGCCAAAAAGCTAGTTCTGAGATGAAGACATTGGTGTAGGTATTTTTAGGTTTTGATACAATTTTTTTGCCCATTTTTTAGTTGAAGTTCAAAGTTCTATTTTTGACTTCGACATGCATATCTTTTGCATCCCATATCAATTTTTTGAAAATGTTATATTTTTGGAAAGCTAGTTTTGTCATCTTTTTAGAAATGTAGTCCTTTTCTTTAGATTTTAGCCCATGCTCTTTCTATCATATTTTTAACATTTTTGCTATATGGTGGATATCTTGGGTGTTTCAAGTCTGAGGATTGTTTTCTTAGTATGGTTTCTTTTGTTTTAGGCTATACTTTCTTTTGTGTTAGCTTTTCCTTATTTTGATCATTGTAGACATCATTTGTAAGCACTTTTGTATACGCATTGAGATAAAGTGCCACTTTTACATTTTTGGTTCATGAACGTTATTTTTGAGTCAGTTGTACATGCACTATTTTTATAAAGCACCATGGGAGGATAGTTGTTTATTGTTTTAGGCTTTCTTCCTTTTGTTTTCCCATGCAATGTTGTTGTGATCGTGTCTTTATAGGTGTTTGTACCTCTTCCTCTCTCATTGTTCTTGGTTTGTCTGCAAGAGATTTTTTGCCCACCTTCTTAGTTTCCTGTCATCTCACCCCATCTGCATTAAGGGGGGGTTATGCTATTGTTCTAATGCATCCTTGGTTCGATGGTTCGATAGAGTGAACTATGTATTTAGTAGTTGATCCTATATACGGGGCAGTTGCAGTGGTTGGCTACCTATGCATTTTGGTGAGATGGATTATCTACCATATAGACACATTTAGTTCATGCCTTCTTCTTCCATGGAGGTTCTTCAGATCAACAGTTTCTTTCTGATGGAAAATTTTGAAGCTTCTTCATGCTTCAATGATGCTCTTCATGATCACTCCTTGTTCCTATTTTAGGAGACATCTCCCTAGTTGGAGGCTTCTTCAGTTCTTCACTAGGTTCTTACCTCTTTTTGGGGGAGGGTTTTTCCCACGTGGTTTTCTCTCTTTCCTCATTTATAGAGGTTGCATCTCTTTGCATTGTACATGGGTACGTAACATGGCCTCATTGTCGAGACCCATTTCTGCATTTCTTAGTTTTGTGAGCTTAAGGAATTTCCCTAAGTTGCACTTAAGGGGGGGTGTTAGAGTAAATAAATAAATAAATAATTAATTAATTATTATTTATTCTATTTAATTAAGCTTACTTAGGTAAATGCATTTCATTTATTAGTTTTAGTCTAGGAGTTTGTTATGAGTTGTTGACAATACAAGAGTATGTTCTTTCCTAAGTCATACTTATCCTCTCACCTTGTTCGAGGACTTTCCACCTCATGTGGATGTATGTTTAGTTGTCACACTTATCTCCTATTGTCTTCTAGCTTGTTCTAGGAGATTCCTTGAGCTCTTTATATTCGAGCTCCCTCATTGTATTTCACATCATCATTCAACATATTATAAATACATATTTTCTTGTGTTGCAATATCTTTTTCTCTCTCATGTTCATTTAGGGTTTTTCCCTAGCTCCATGCTCTTCCTTCCTTGGCTTCCCTTTGACAGGTTATTGCATGTAGGTGATCTTGGGCATCTTTGGAGTTAGATTTCATCAACTCCAACAGTCTATAGTACTACCCAATAAAATTTTCACACCTAACTTAGCATGTGAGATGTCCAATAGATAGTAAAACCACATAAAAAATAAATTAAAAATCACTTACCTTTTACAAAAACCATGATCCACGAGTCAATGGGCAATGCACTCACCACTCTAAAATTTCAACAACAATAAAAAATGTCAGTCTCCACTTCTAGACTAGAAAAGAGTGAATTGTGTATAATGAATGTATATATACTACCAATCTAGGTTGGTGAACTACTCAGAATTAACAAGTAGGAGTGCCAAATATAGACAAAACACACCTTCCTATGCAAGCCCACAATAGGAAACAACTAGCTAAATGAGACTAGTGGTTGACACACATCAAGAAAATGGTAGGCGACGCCTAACCCAAGCAAAAATTATTTGGGTGTAGTAATGGTGAAAGAAGGTTGTCCAAAAAGAAATAACATGCAAATGATGGCAAAATTTTTAAAATAAATGTATCCAAAATGTATATTATAGTGGCAATTGGACCGAGATTTTTGACCAATCATGTGAAAACTAATGGGTGACTACCATGAGTATTGGACCCAAATCATATAAATATCTGGTAACATAGTTGACCTATGTTACATGTGCTATTCACCAAATGATGATTGACTAATGAGACAAGATCGCTAAATGGTGAAGATTCACTGCTAACATAATCTCTGATGAGAGTGCAATATGAACAACTTGATGATTAGACATTTGTTTGTAGTTCAATAGTGAATTTCATAATTTATTTATAAATTGTCTCTTGTTATCATATGTATGAGAATATGTTTTTCACAATTGGAAAAATGCTCGTGAAGTTGATGTATCTTATTTTATCATAATTGAGAGATAGTAAGATGCAATAACATATGCATCTAGTATGGATTATGTATTTGTGTTTTCATACCATAACAATGAGATTTTTCTTGCAAATGCATTTGCCCACATATCATTTGGATGTATTTTCTGCAATAACACTCTTCTTGTTAGTTTCAATTACGATATTGTAATGTATTGAGACTCACTAATATTGAAATCTTCTAGCAAGTTATTAGGTGTAAATTCCTTTGTGTATTGTTTATGTTTTAGTTCTTGGAAAATATCTTTTTTCTTTGTCTTTAATTTTAATGTCATTTTATATGGATAGCTCTAAAACTTATGTTCTTCTCATTGGAGGAAAAGGAAAGCTTGGTCAACAACTTGATGTTTTGTACTTTTTGCATGTTCTTATATGATTATGTGTTTGCATTTTTAGAAGGTTTGAGTCAAGAAACATAGAATTAGTTGAAATATTTTCATCTAGAAACTTTTCTATTCACCATTCTTTCATTCTCCATATATGAGCGAGTCTTGTATTCAGGAGATAAAGTGTACATGTTCATTTCATCAATTTTGGAATTTTGTGACAGAAATGTAGTCTAACACTTTGCCAAAAAGTTGTGTGTATTTCCATCATCATTTTGCAAAATGCATTCAATCAATGGCTAAAATAGAGAATAGGGTGTTTCAGCTATAAAGGAGACAATATGACAAAAAAGAGGTAGGCTACGTACCTACTCTTGAAAGCCCCTTGCAAAGAAACCCTTGTAATAAGTGGTAGCAAAAGTTGTTGGTTACAACTCTATTTCTTGCAAATTATTATCTTCCACTTTCTTTTTATGATGTAGGTGAAAAATTAATTCATCGACATACACAATATGTTGGTCTTAGAATGGTCTTGACATTTGAGTGTCAACACACTTAACCAATTCCACCATATATGCCAAGTACACTATGCATGCCAAGTGAGTTATAGTAGCTGCCGAGTTAGAATCTTAACAAGTGCCAAGCAAGTAATAGATGTCGAGCAAGATAGAGCATAGTATATGCCAAGTGATTCAAGAATATTCATGTGCCGAGCAATCCAAAAATTTAGTAGATGCTGAGAAATCCATAAATGTAACATGTGCCAAGTAATACAGGAACATTCATGTGTCGAGCATTAGCAATATAATATATGCCGAGTAACATAGAATCAACATAATAGTTTGTGCCTTCACAAACTAAGATGTAAACTATTTTTGGAGCCGACTTAGAGAGATTTCAAAGGAGAAAAAGGATAAGGATTAATCATTTACATTCCCTATGCAATCTGTATGCAACCAATCAGAAAAATGGAGAAGACATGCAACCAATGCAAAAAATGCAAGGTATGAGCGAGAATTTGAGATTCAATGTGGATCATAGATCCATACCTAACCCTAAGTCTTCACAATATTTAAAAGGAGGTCAAAAATCCATTGCATAAGAGGATTAGAATAGTGTATGGGGAGATTATAGAGAAAATTCAGTGTGAAGAAGGAAAGACTTAGAGGAATAGAGTAGCAATTTCATATCTAGTTGATCAGAACTAGACAAGGGACAGATACAAAGATCAGATCAAGCAAGGATTAGAACAAGAAGAGCAGATCCAGTACCTGAACCCAACAATTGAAGATTGCATTCTATCATGTCAAATGTTCTAATACTTTCTCATCATTGTATTAGATGCTGAAATCCTATGTTGATAGGTTAGCTTAATAGCTAGAAAGGAAAACCTTTGGAGAAGGTGATTAAATTCCTATGTATTAGGTGGGTTTAACAACCTATTGTAAATCCTTTAAGAGGGTGACACTTCATGTAAAGTGTTCGTAAATCCTCTAACTAGGTCACTATTGACACAGTGTAAAGCCTTTAACAGGGCAAGCCTTTCACAAGGCAGACCATCAGAAGTGGTTGAACATATTGCTACAGTAATTTTTGTGGGTGTCATCCCCACCCCAGTTTTACCTTATTATTCCTGGAGGGTTTTTGGGTTAGAAAATCTCTTGTGTTATGTGTTGATGGATGCTTTCATTTCATGTTTTCTTATATGTTTGCATGCATGTACTTTACTTTTAGTTATGTATTAATGAGGGTCAAAAAGGATGAAAACTAGTTACTTTTGATTCACCCCCACCTACTCTCAAAAGTACTCTTCCCATTTGAGCATTCCAACAATTAGTATCAGAGCACTAGTTCTCAAAAGGAGAAGCCTAACAATTTGAAGAAAAAGGTCAGAAGATGGAAGTCTTCAAACTGGGGAAGATTATTGACAATCAAGTGATTGATGTGCATCATGCTCTACACAAGGTAGAAGAAGCCAGATAGGAATTGAGAAAATCCTTGAAAAGAAGAAAGGAGATAGCCATAGCTGAGAATAATATACACTACAAGGAGATTGACACCACATAAGTGTTTTTCGATGGAGAATCCAAGGAATTTGATGTAGCAATAGTAGAATTGATGGAGAAAAATAGAGCTCAAGTAGAAGAGATAAGATCTCTTAAAATGGAACAAGAATCACAAGCCATAATGCTATGTGAAATAACTGAACAAAAGAAGAGAGCAATTGAGGATAGAGCCATGTTTGAGGATGACAGAAGAAACCTTGCAAATAGACTTGAGGAGAAGACAATTGAGTTTGAAAAGATCTCAAACATGCAACTAGACACCTTAAGCCAAATGATGAATGCTCATCATGAGCTAAATATGAAGGACATTTAGATCTCTACCTTGAAGATGCAGAATGAACAATTGTAGAATGAATTGAAAAGAGAAAAGGAGATAGTAGAAAGCTACAACAAACCCAATGAGGCTATCAAGTACTTTGAACAATTACTAAAATCACCAAGGGCTAGTAATGATACCGCAGGACTTGGTTACACCAGCACTGAACAAGGAGAATCATCCAAGACTGTAGTAGGAAGGACTGAAAAAGGTAAGAACACTATACCCACATGTCATTTCTACAATAAAAAGGGGCACACTACTAATGTTTGCAGAAGTAGAAAGACCAATCAGCAGGACACATTAAAAAAAAAGTCATTGTCACAAGTGTAACATGCAAGGACACTCAACACAAGACTGCAAAACCAAAATGATGAGGACACCAAGATTTGAAGGTCACTACTACTACAAAAAGTATGGACATAGAGATTTTGAGTGAAGATCAAAGCCTATGTGGACATCTAATCAACCTACATGAAGAAACAACTATGCACACCACTACATTTGGGATCACAACACTAGGAAAAGTTGTCACTGCTGTCAAGAATATGGTCATGTTCCTTAGAAATACATAAGAACACACTTCAAGGGGAACTAAAATAGGTGGTTAAGCCAAACCACATGTTTTAGTTTCCTGAAGACAGGACATGTCAGCAAGAATTGCCCAACAAAGGCCAAGGCACCCAAGTTAGAAGTCAACAAGGGTAAAGAAAAAGTTGATGTGGAACACATTAGGGTAGAAATGAAAAAGATATGGCAAAGAAGAGATGGATCAAGTACATCCAATGGAGAGATCACTTTACCCAAGAGGTCAAGTGATCACATTTCATCCAATCAAGCACAAGATAGGTACATGGGGCTGATATGTACAAAGATGTATCATACATCAGCCCAAAAGAACAAAGAAGTACTGCCAAGAAGAAATTTGCATGAGAAAAGATGTCAAGTTAAAAAATTGAAAATTTTGTAGAAGATGCCGAGCTACCCTTGGATGCCAAGTGAAACTCTAGTATATGTCGAGCTAGAAAGTCTAGTTGATGCCAAATGAGATATGTTAATGGAAGCTGAGCTATACTAAATCCTTCAAGTGTCGAGTGTGCAACTATAAGCACTATGTAATAAATGCTAGGTTTTGAGCCTAATAAAGTTGAAAATCACTCATTTTCAAGCCATTCAGACAAAGAGTGAAAATGAGAATAACAAAGAGGTGATCAAACAACAATTTGGTAGCGATTTGCACTGATCCCAATAGCAATTCAACTCAAACTCTTCAATTTAAAGGTATTTCATCAAGTGTCAAGCTATGCAATATTTGAAAGTTTATTTAATATTAAACCCTAGTTTGGTCAAGATGACATCTGGGTCTAAAACACAAGGGGAAAGCATGATCATGAGATTCAACTTGTTAGCAATGAGGTTAAACAACTCAAATTTAGACCAATACCTGAAGTTAGGAATGACCATTAACACCATCATCGATCCCCTACATGATTTCACTGTCAGAGTCATATCTCACAAATTCTATCAATCAAACAGATTGAACAACATGCCATGTATAGCAGTAGATGTTTCATACAAACTTGTGAAGAAGGACCACACTTATGATCTAGTAGAGCTCATGCTACAACAAATCAATGAAAATTTGGGAGCCATAAGGAAATCAAAAGGAGCTTAATGAAAATTTGGATCAATATTGGTCTGCATATTTTTCTATGTCATGAAGGAATTTCCATCAGTAGGAAAGGTAAAATGGGATCCAAACAAGACAATTGTTACACAAGTCAATGAGTTTATTGAGAAAATGGGAGACAATTTTGATGCTTAGATGACAAGCTACTTTGAGGACTTCAAGAAATCCATGAAACAAAGGATGAGGATACCAGTATCACTGGTTGAGAAACATGTAAATAATATTTATTTCTTGGTTGACATAGATTACACCTACATCCAAGCCATGATACCTAGTGTAAGATGGCTTAGGCCACTTGGATATGAGCTTGATATAGACCAAGCTTCAGCTGCAATCGCTGCTTTACTTCTAGAAGAGATTGACAAGGATGCTCCTCATTTTGGCACTTATGATATTGTCAAGTCTAGGGTGGTAACAGATTTGAAAACAACATTTGTAGTAAAGAAGAAGGACAAAATGGTAAGACAAATAAAGAAGACATTTGGGGCAAGCATTGAAGGTGAAGCAGGTGAAGAAGAAGTAGAAGAAGTAGAAGGTGATAGTGAGGAAGAAGGTGAGCAACAGAAAGAGCCACTAGTGCATTTAACCCTAAATTTTGACCAATTCTTCTAAATGGGTTAGTTGGTCAATTTATAATGCAAACTTTTTTTTTAAATTTTAATAACATGCCTGTGTTGGTTGCAATTGTGACCAATTATTTTGATCTCAATTGCGATGCACATGACAACATAAAACAAAAAAAAAGGGGCAAAAATCATATTTCATTTGAGTGCAAGTTGGTGTCAAGGGTTCCAGAGCATTCCAGCAAGTCGGTGTTGAGGGTCCCAAAGCATTCCAACATTTTGCATGAGGGCATAGTGTATCTTGGCATTTGACTCATCCTTTATTACTTTCAACTTTGCAATTTCCTTATCTAGTTCAACCAAGGTATCATCTTGAACTAGCATTTTTTTTCTAGTTGCAACTAGATCATCCTTGACATTGCTCTTAGAAAACTCTATCAGATATCCATTGGTTCTTTGTCCTCTATACAAGTTTCCAATAACAAAATATTTATCAGTTAATCATCAGATAAGAAATCAAAGTCGTATAAAGAATGTTTTGAGTCATGGGAAGTACTCCTTGCTAAGCCATCACATATGCATTTCTATTTGCATGAATTCAGAGAATTAGGGTTTTCTAACAATAATTTTTTTTATTTGCATGAATTCAAAGAATTAGGGTTTTCTAACAAGAGTACTTTATGTGAAAGGGAAAAGTTACTTTATCAAATCAACGGTGTCAGTTGTGTTAGAATAGTGCGAGACATTTGAAATAGATCCACATATTCAGACAATTTTAGCCCTCTTGTCCCTTCATTCAATTTCGTTGAAGTGCACGATCGACATTGATGATGAGTCAATGTGTTGTTATTGGTAAATTCAACACTAATAAAATGTCCCACATCAACTTCATTTATAAATTAAACACTAATGTAATGTCCCATGCTTTCAATACACATCACCTGTCTATGCATCCCCAATAAGGGCATCCGATATATTCAGCAAACACGTGTACAATTTTAAATTAAAAATTTAAGCACTCTATGAGGTTTAAGAGTTTGAAGAGTTTTACTATGCCATCATGACCATTCTTCAAATTTGAGTGCTATTTTTGAAGGTTTTGGTAACTATTTTATAAAGCCTATAGATGTAATATTGTCTTTAAACAAATGTGACTGTTCCTTAAGAATTTATTATAACCATTCTTCAAGGATTAATGTTTTTTCTTCAATGATGTAATTTGATATTTCCTAAAAGCACTATCACTATTCTTGACAAAAAGTATGCACTACCCATGAGGGTTATTTCACTACTTTTAAGAGGATCAATGTCTATTAGACTAGTGGTTGTTCTAACAAATTTAGATCAATATTCTCAAAGGGGTGATGAGTTCTCTTCAAACCAATGATTCTTGAATAAGATTAGCTACTTCTCCTTAGAGAATATTCATTGTTTCTCAAGGATTCATTCACTATTGTAGAGGATGTTGCTATTGTTTTCAGAGTCAACAAAGACAATGTTGCTCTTGAGGATCTAGCAATTGTCTTGTCAAATATATAACTACTCTATGAGATGTAGTGGACTAAGATCAATAATAATTAAAGGATATAAAAGAATGAAGTCATAAAAATCTCAAAGTATAAAATAGACATTAAACCAACTTAGATCTTAAAGGTAGACACAAATCAGTTTTGTGGTGAGACAATGGAAGAATAGTCAATGCTCCATAATGTCTAAGGAATAAGTGATCATAAACTCCTTATCTAGTGGGACAGTCATCCATGACTATTTTAAGAAAAATGCAATATCACAATTTGTCTTGCTGGAGAAAAATATATCATACTTATCATTTACATTTGTCATTGCCAAAAGGCACAAAGATATCAATGATTTGTGTTCATTATCCAAATCGCTAGGATGAATAAGAGGATGATGATGTTATGAAGAGTAACTATAAAACAAACCCACCCATTAAATGGTTATTGTTGAGAATCAGAGGCAAAGGAGCAGTCACAATAAGTTCACTACAAAGTAGATAGAAAAGGTAGTATAGTAGTATTAGTTCAATCACCCAAAAGCTAGGAGAGTAAAGTTTAGAAAAGTATCATAATAGTCATGCAAGTGAGAGATTGCTAAAATAAGAAGGCAACTCCCTGATTTCAACAAAATGAGTCAAGATTTGTTTCTCTAATTGAGAAGCACAATTGACCTATGGGAGCTAATTTTGAATTTAAAACTGTAGGATCATCAATGAAACCTAATTTTCATGACAAGAGAGTAGTACAAGAGGTCATTTTTTAAATTTTAATGATGCATCAACAGTGTAATTTTTAATTTCAAAAGAGAAGTATACATTGCAAATGCCTATTGTCTAATCTCAAAGGGGAGACATACATTTCCTAATTTGATGTTGAAGATTATAGTTGATTAGGAGCTAGCAATAAATACATTCAATCACACTCATTTAGTCATCTTCAATCAAGAGAGATAACAGAGGCATAAGATCCTGTTGATTGAAATTTCAAATCAGGAGCTTTTTCTAAATTAAAAGTAGCTCCAGGTCTTATATTTATTTAGTTCTTTCTTTCTTTCTGGTGCATAGTGAAAAAGATTGTCTTGTAACTCTATTTTTCTAAATTTCAATCATTTGCAACTTATATTGTAATTAGAATTCCTTTATGATTAATAGAAACAACATGTGTTCATTCTAAATCCTCTTGTTCCTTATTGTGTTTATATGATTCTTGGGTAAGCTATAATGATATGCATTCAAAATATTTACCCAATTCTTCATTATAAGAAATGTTGAGCAATAGATTGTACACTTAGTGTAGTCATCTATTGTGTTTAACTATTTATGAATATTTTGAAGTTGTAAAATAATTTTTCCTTATTACAATTAGTAGAATACAACACCTTCATATGAAAAATTTATGCACTTCATGTTGTTGATTGATTTGTGAAAGGTCTAAGCTTTGTTGAATCATATTTTGAGTTAAATTACCAATTTCACTTTTAGATCTTGGTGTATCACCTTCTAGTAGTACACTAAATTCTCCAAACATGTATAATTTTTTCTAAATAAGACTTTTAATTGTTGGGGAAGTATACTATGAAATTGTAATTTGATCGTATAAAATAGTCTTAAACATTATGATATTGATTGTCAAAGTCTATGGTGATGATAGTTAGAATAAAAAAATGTGTTTGAAAATACCTTTGTAAATGCATTCCATTATTGATTAGAATGCCTTTTCAAAAATTCTTTTCATTCATATTGATTAGTAGTTGTAGCCACAACAACATTACCAAGAGTGTACTAATTGATTTAGGCAGTTTGTTCGAAGGTTGAATTTTAATCCACCTTCAGATCTATTCTAACATTAATGTAATGAATTTTTTTGGATTATTAATGTCTACATAGACATTTGTTAACAAAAATAATTTCTATAGGGAGAAACTGTCAAGATCTCGTCATACTAATTGTAAAAAAAAATCTTGTTTCAAGCTACTTTCACAGTCTTGTGCATTATGATCTGCTAATTCATTTAATAGCTTGCAAATCCATGTGAACAAATTAATTCTTGCAAGGATTATTAAGGCATGACCATTTATTTATCATCCTCTTTAGAAATTTGATATGTAGTTGACTCTTGCGATCTATTTACTTATATCATATTTTCACCAATTAAATTCACTACAGACAAGACTTGGTGAAATGGTCTATCAGTATTTACTAGCTCATAGAATACTTTATAATGAAAAATAAGAAAACTTTATATGGATGCTCCCAAATAGTATATGTAATTTTGTGGAATTTGGGTCATTTATGAAGTTTGGGTTACTGTACTGATAGAATTATTGGTGAAATCAATGCTATTCAGCTCAAATTCTTCCTCTATATCATAGATGTCAGATATTCAAAGAAATTTCCTCATAGGGAGTGAAAAGTCCTATGCAATGATTGAATCAATGCTCTTCCTCAACCTTATGTAGGTGATTTCCTGAAAATATTATGATTCAACGACTTAGTGGGGATTATAAAGTTGGAGTGTTGATTTTCAACATATAGTGCACACTAGATCACCTTAATGAGTAGCAACCATATCATTCATGTACCCATCTTCCCATATTTACCATGTCCATCACTAAATTTTGTAGTGGGATCCTCCCAACTTCGATATGTGCCTTGAAGAATTGCCCATGCCTCAAGTCTCAACTAAAGAGCCCAATTCATAGAGCATTAGGTACTAATATGATATTGCATTCCCTACCATATGTAATGCACTTCAAAAAATGAAAATGGGAAGTTTAGCTTGTCATCCAAATAGGAGTATATACCAATTGAGAGCTGAAACACTTCGAATTCAACTGCAAATTGCTAGCCTTCATTTAATTTAAAAATAGTCCAATCTGACAACACTTGTTTCCATTAATGTCATGTTCCCTACTTGTATGATATGCATTTAGAACAGGCTTTGATTGCACGTAGTTTTCTCCTTTGTCTAAGAAGAGTATTTAAATGTTTTATCTATAATTAGCTTAGTAGTCTTCATAAAAAATAAAGGCAACTTCTAGGCTTAATAGCTTGCAGGAAAAGGGAAATTAAATTATTGTTGACCTATCAACAACCACCCAAAAATAAAGAGAATATTTTGGAGAATGATTCATGATATTGTAAAGGTAAGCACAACTTTGGTAATATTGAAAAAATAGTCAACTGATGAGGGAGAGCTTAAAAATCTAAATAAATGATGGCTATTGAACATGTTAAATATGCCATTTAGTATCCTTATAAACAAGGAAATTCATTGAAATAAAAAGACAATGGTATAATGGATTTTAATGGACAAATTCCAATACTTCTTCCATCAATCCATGCTAAAATATAGGAAATGGAATTCTTTAATCACTTGGGGGTAGATGATTTAGAGTATGATTATATTCATATAATTTTATTTATTTACATATTGGTTATCTATCGATAATTCTTGGAACTTTTGGTTAGGGTGCATTAATGTCTTATAAATTTTGATAGTTCTTCATGGTTTGGAGGATCATATGACATGTTCATTAGAATATTTATCTTTTCTTGACAAGATGCTAGATTATTTTATGGTGATTTTTTCTAATTCTATAATTGAAGCTTTGGTAACAATGAAGATAGGCTTTTTTAATCAAGTACATTGGTCATATTTTTGGAGCTTTATAAAAAAAAAGTGTTGCATTTGGAATTTAGTATAAAGATTTATTAGTCTTTAGGTGCTCACAAATATTTTAAGACTTGAGTGAAGGTATATTTCTTTTAGGTCTAGAGAGAGAGATTGTTGAAGATGTATATTCCACTATTTTTGATATTTAATCTTATTTCTTATGTGATGTTCTTGTTAAGATCATCCTCTCCGATTGAGGCTATATGCACATGCAATCTTTATTTCTTACCAATGGTGGATTACTTCCACCCTCCTTGGTTGTTGTAAGGCTCTTGGAGTCCTTAGTATGCTACTAAAATAAGGTTTGATAACTAAGTCCAAATATTCATGTTACTTTGGGTTTCAATTTAAATGTTTCAAACATTTCCAAGAATTAATGAAAGTTTCTAAAGCCAATTTGTTTATGGCCATTTAAACTCGTTCTATTTTATGTTAATATTAGGATTAAATGGAGTTTATAGAAGTAGAAAGTACCATCTGACTTTGTGTTTCTTTATTTTTTTTTGAAGTGTAACTTGCATTTCTTGGAAGTGTTCCACAACATAGATCTCCTTCAACAAAATTATCTAGGCTGGGCAATTGGTAACTTCTTTTCTTTCTATGGAAGATTGTAATTAACAAAATTTAAGACTTTGTTTGTTTGTAATCATCCATGTGAAGTATGTGAAAAATACTTAGTTTGTGTTGGATGCTTCCCTATAATATTTGGATTTTTAGGTTCTTTAAGCCATATCAAACTAGTTATTTGATGTTACAAGTGATTTTAGATCTCATTTATTACTTAAAGCTCTGATTGTTCCATACACTCCTTTGGTTTTGACTATTCCAACATAGTGACCTTCAAAATGACTTAAAACCCATGATCTTACAAAGCAACTACACTCTATTTGTATCCTTATCACTCCAAATCATCAACAGAATCATGATCAATCTCATCTATGAAGCATATTAAAAGCTAAGGATTTTGAGTGACTCATATACAATTCATTTTTTGTCATTCATTATATGGTTAGAACAAGTGTGGAAAAAAATCAAATTTTTATTATGAATTTTTTTTTCATCAATCTATGTTAAACTAATCAGCAAAGATTTGGTCCTCTAAGTTATGGAAGGTGAACTAAGTATTTGTTTATTTTCATTTTTTATATTTCTTTATCTCTTTATCAATCTATCTCTCTATCTATACCTCTTTCTATCAATCTCACTTTAGTATTCATTTCTATATGTGTCTTCCTCTTACTACTCCATCTGCAGGTTGCAAACAAATCATCCTTCTTCCACCAACAAGTCATTCTATTCAAGAAAGACCATGTCTGATGAAATCAACACACAAAAAAATAGGGAGACAATTGGTAGACTATGGTCTAAATTAAAAAGAAAAGGTGATGGAAAATGTTATTGTCCTTGCAAAATTTGTAAGGTATTAAAGACTCGAAGATATCTAATCACAATAGCTGAGCAACATTGTAGGCAACATGGTCACATTGAAGGGGGAAATAAATATCATCCATTGGTATGTATTTTAGTAGTTTATAAATTACATAAGACATGATTTGATGATTACATCATGGTCATGGTTAATATAAGGTCATCATTTTCATATAGGTCAACATCCCTTAGTTTCATGTTATGGAACATGACAATTCAGAGAATGTAGATTTCCAAATGAGGGAACATGGAGGTGTGAATATTGAAGCAGAAGGTAATGATACCATGGAAGAAGACCATTATGATGAAGATCACGATGATCAAAATGATCACGATGATCAAGATGATCACAATGATGATGATGATGATGTTGACACAGAGCTTGATGTACCTATACTTGAGAAGGCACATGAGTCCCTATATGAAGGCTCTGAAATAACTCTTCTTGTCGTTGTATTGTTGTTGGTGAACTTGAAGATTATGAATGGTTTATCCAACGTAGCAATGACATGTATGTTAAGGTATGCCATCTTCTTTCATTATTTTACTCATAGTTCCCTTACAATTAACATTGGGTTTGCATAGCAATTAATCTTCTTTAAATTAACAAATTATATTTTTGGTCGTAGGTTGATAGGTGAGTGTTTGTTACCACTATCAAACATTCTACCTCACTCATACCAAGAATTATCTGCCATCATGAAAGATATTGTAATGGAGTATCAAACAATACATGCATGTCTGAATTATCATATTATATATCATAAACAACATGAATTTGCAACACAATGCCCTATTTGTCATATTAGTAGATATCAATCAGATCGATTAACAAAAAAGGTACCTCATAAGGTTCTTCGACATATTCCTATTATTCCACGTCTGCAATGATTATTCAAGTGCAATAACTTGGCACAATTTATGGATTGCCATCCATGCAATAGAAGTCAAGATGACATTATGTGAATTCCTGTAGATGGTTCGACATTTAAGGAAATAGAGAAAAAATGGCCACACTTTAAAGAAAAATCTTGTAATCTCAAGCTTTCATTGGTAGTAGATGGTGTCAATCCTTTTGGAGAGATGAGATCTACTTACTCAATGTGGCTTGTTTTTGTTATCAAGAATAACACACCTCCTTGGTTGTCCATAAAGAGAGAGCACATAATGTTGACACTGATTATTCCAAGTATTTTTTGATTTAGTGGTCATCTAAATTAATTTATTATTACTAATCCATAAAAATGGTCATAATAAATATGTAATGTTTTTGTTCATTCAACTAGGTAAGTACCAAGTTAAAGATATTAATGTATGTATTGAACCCCTTATTGACGAGTCGATGGTGTTATGGAATGGGGTTACTATGTATGACATTTTTAGACTAATATGACAAAGACAATTTCAATTTCATGCAATGCTTGTATGGACAATAAACGATGCCCCTAGGCTAACACATTTTTGTGGTATGTTCTCTTCTTAACACCTCTTTTTTGGTATGTCAAAGTTAACACATTTAATCCAATTATACACGATCTTGTAGGTCTTCGGACAAAGGGAAAATTTTCATGTCTAGTTTGTGGTCCAAAGATGAAATCTCCTCACTCAAAAAGTTTAAGAAAGTAGGTGTTCGATGAGAATAGACACTTTCTGCACAAAAATCATAAGTATTGAATTACTGAAAAACATCTTTTCAATGGAAAAGAAAAGAGTACGTCAAAGCCATAGAGAATGACACCTCACCTATGGAAGTTGGAATACAATAAAATAAATCATCGAGGTAATGTCATTCCATCTAATGGTTTTTGTTTCAAATTTATATTTCAATATTGTGTTTTGTTTACTGATGATGTGATTGATGCTTGTGAAGGTCATCAAGGCATCAATGACCAACTTCCAAAAGGACTAAAAATTTATCCTACATAATTTACTAGGTTTCTATACTACGAGAAACTCCCAATTGTGAATTTGTTTGATCCTATGCATATTGGAAAGAATGTAACAAAGACATTATCGAAAATTTTGGATGGAAGGCGTGACAAAGACCAAATTGTCAAAACTTGTAGTGACATTGAATAATCCAACCATGCAATGAAAATTGGCATTTGATCAAATAACAATGGAGACTAGATTGATACAAGTTCCCTTAGTTGGTTATTGTTAGAGCAGTAGAGCAATGCTATTAAAAAAGTCATAAAAAAATACAATTTCCCACAGGATTTGTTGCAAACATAAACAATCTCATATCAAAGAAAAGTGAATTTGGGCCAGGGTTGAAAACACACAATTGGCATACACTTATTAAGGTAATTCATGTTATTTTGTATTCACTATATATTTATATATTTCATGTAGTTTTAATTGCATTCTTTTATAAAATATTGACAAGACTATTTTACAAATATTGTAGTATGTTCTACCTCTATCTCTCCCACACCACTTCGCCAACAATGTCAAATAGGTTATATATGATCTTGGAAAATAAATGAGGTGGTTGTCATCTAAAGAAATCAATAAAGAAGATATAAGATGTTGGAAGAGAAAAATTCCTCTTCTAATGTGTGAAATGCAAAAGTGTCTACCTCCACATTTTTTCAATGGACAATAACACTACCTCATACATCAAGTTGAGGAGATTGAATTCTGTGGAACTATACCAACTAGGTCAATGTGGATGGTTGAGAGACACTTAAATTTTTTGATAGGATTGGTTCAACAGAGAGCACATCCTTAGGGTTCTATGGTGGAGGGATATATGGTATACTAGATAATGGTGTACATTAGTGAATATCTTCCTAAGTTTGTAGCAAAGATCCATGTAGATCGTATTTGGGATCCCTACTCAATTAAAAAATTTGAAGGGGAGTACTTGATGAGAAAAGGTAGATCAAGTAAAGTGAGAGGTAAGTCTAAGATGTTATTGTAGTTAATTAATTCTTATAAATCTTCAATATAAGTTATTTATAATTGGTGTATTTTTTTTGAAACAAGTGATTGAGAGTGGGATGCAATACATTTGTATATTGCGAACAATCTTGATTGGATGATAGAATGGATTGAACGATGTCAACAAAATGGTTGCTCATTAACATGGGAAGGTGTTGCTTCATTGGTTACAGAAGCTCATTGTAATGGAGATTCCAATGTTATGACGATGGTAGTTGATCTAATAAGGGTTTAAGAGGTATGTAGAAATTTATTAATGATCATAACTCGACGTATGTTTCATATCAACTCGCGATGAAAATAATTTACAACTTCAAAAATTGTAGGTCAAGCACCACAAAGCTATTTACTATCATGGCCAAAAAATTTTCATAAAAAAGTTGGATGACACAAAGAAAACTTGTGATTCTAGGATAACTGTAGTTTTCGAGGTCACCAATATATCATCTAGAAATGACATACATCCTCAAAAATCTCAAAATCAATGCTATGGCATCTTGGATGATATAATTAAGTGTGAATTTAACACCTTCAAAGTAGTTCTATTCATCATCAAATGTTACAGGTTAGAGATAAGCCCTATGTTCTTCCAAGACAATGCGAGCAAATGTTTTACTCAGAGGTTCCACATAAATAGGGTTGGTCATTTGTTGTTAGACATGATCCAAGAGGAAGGCCAATAAAGTATAATGTTATGGAAGAAGAAGATATTGAAGATGATGAAGAAGCAGATGATGAAGATCAAGATGATGGTGATGATAATGATGGTGATGGTGATGATGATGATGATGATGATGATGATGATGGTGATGATGGCGATGATGATGGCGATGATGATGGTGATGATGGCGATGATGATGATGATGATGATGATGATGAAAATGATGATGATGATGATGATGATGATGATGATGATGATGATGATAATGATGATGATGATGATGAAGAAGAAGAAGAAGATAATCAATGACTACAAATGTCATCACCCCTTCTATTGACAATCTTGAATTCCATATATAAAGTAGATTTGTTCATGTTTATGATGTTGCATATTGTTCATGTTGTCTTCTAAGTTATTTGTAGCATACACATATCATATAATTTTTAGCTAACTTAAGATAATGATTAACATATGCAGAAAATTTGATCACATATTTATTGTGTTCATTTCTAATGATTACAAGATATGTTATTTATAATTACCAATGTTTATGTTGTGTCTGATTATCACCCTTTTTGCAAATAGTCAATTGACTACAGGTACATTGTCACCCCTTCTATTGATGATCTTGCATTCCATATATAAGGGAAATTTATTCATGTTTATGATGTTGCCTATTGTTCATGTTGTCTTCTAGGTTATTTTTAGCAAACGTGTATCATGTAATTTTTAGCTAACTTAAGGTAAATGATTAACATATGCAAAAAATTTGATTAGATATTTATTGTGTTCATTTCTAATGATTACAACATATGTTATTTATAATTACCAATATTTATATTGTGTCTGATTATCACCCTTTTTGCGAACAGTGAATTGACTACTGGTACTTCGTCACCCCTTCTATTGAAAATCTTGCATTTCATATATAAGGTAAATTTGTTCATGTTTATTCATATCATGTAATTTTTAGCTAACTTAAGATAAATGATTAACATATGTAAGAAATTTGACCCCTTTGGCATGGATCGTGCACAGTGACATGGATCAGTAGGTATAAGTCAATAAATAGACATAATTTTCTTATATTCTTCTTGTTTATCATTGAGCACATATGTTATAAATAGACATATTATATAATCATATAATGTATATATAGACAAAGAAGGTCTGTATAGAGATATAATTGTATAGTCACTTTTAACTTACTACATTTTATATTTGTCACTTTCACTTTCCATTTGATGGATTGCAAGACCCACCAAATAGGTACTTGTCAGATCTATCTACATTGAATGAGGGAAATGAGGAAATGGTATATGAAAGCTCTAAATGTGGTATGGCCAAAATAGGGAGATCAACTAGAGGTCAAAAGATTAGAAAAAAATTTGATAAACGCATGCAATTTTTCCTTGCTAATGGGGGGTCATGTTCTTATGATGATGAGACCAAAGGTGAAATCAAGGTGCCCTTTCGGTACACACACATTGAGAAAGAATGGATACCCAATGAGCTACCTCTAATTAACACAAATTTTTGTGTTAATGAGAGGATATATCACATTGCTCCATCCTCATTACATGGTTTGGGCCTATTTTCCATGGATGGGATAAAAGTATGTTACAACAAAGTTGTCAAATTGTTCAAGTATGTTAGTCCATGTTACAATTACAATGATTGGATGCAGATTGTTCGATACAAAAAAAGTATGCGTAGCTATGCACTATCAGCTAAATATATACAATGGAAAGAAAATGATCAATGTAAAAGATTTGCTATGTACATTGATGGGACACCAAAAGCAATAGGTAATATTGTAGGTTTTATAAAATAGTACGCAACCTTCCTCAACTATTAAGAAACCCAATTGAATATTTGGGGCACATGAGGGGAGTGAAGTTTTTGTTTGTGCAATAAAATCAATAAGTGCAGGGGAAGAACTGCTAATAGATTACCATTTAAATCTCATAGATACAGACAAAGTTACTATCATGAGGGTTGTAAGTACTATTTACCATTTTGTTAATAAGTTTTTTTTTTCTGTCTATTGCTTTCAGTTAGCTGATTTTTTTATGTTTAATCTTTGTGACAGGACCATATGGATTCGACAGATGCTAGAGGCAACTAGGATGCTACTCCCACCCCTTCTTCAGCTAGGGTAAACCTTATTGAAATTGTACAAATTAGATAGTTGAAAAATGTTACATTATTACATTATTTTATTTATGGTTTTTGAGTTTGTATGATAGTTTTACTGATATTCCTCTCACAATTTGATGTTCAAGATAAGGGTAAAGCAAGAGCAGTAAGTATCGAGCCACTAGCTACGCCTTCTGATGAGGATATTGCTGAAACTCCCAATGTAACAACAATGTTGAGGAAAAAAATTTAAAAAATTAATTTAGAAATAATGAAAATTTTGGATGAGGCAAATATGGAATATGAGGAGATGATGAAGAGGCTATCAAATTTGAGAGTGCAAGCTCGTCGTTATGAAGTAAGCAATAATGAATCTTTAGTTATAGCAAAAGTTCAGTAAAGATTTATATTTTATAATCTTTTATGTTGTGAAGTAAAATATGTAATATGTGCAAAAATACTTTATTGATGCAATTTTTTTAAAGAGTTGTAAGAACCTTTAACTACTAAATTCTTCTTATATAGGATTTTTTTGCAACTAATCCACAACCTGGTCAAGGACAACATGGTGAGGCCGGTAGTAATAGAGCTCCGACTACCACTGGTAAAATAATCTTTTAGTTGACAAGTTAGAAGGAATTTTTTATTCCAAACATTCAAAACTTCTTAACTTTTACTTTTATTATTTTAGAATGTCTTTGCTAACAATGTATTGTTAAGGTCATCTAGTGTAGGAGACTCCTACGAGGTTGACAGATGCCTGTACGAGATTGCCGACTGCAATGTCGGCAACAAGGGGACATCTAGCTAGTTTTGGTATATTTGGTTTTGTGTTAATTATGAGTTGATAATTTGTACTTTAATCTTGGGTGCATCCCATAGTGTATTTTTTTTTTTGTGGTAGGAGATGCATCGTCTAGTACACCACCAGATGCAGATCACAGTGCATGTATTGGTGATAATTCACAGCCATTTTCTAGAGCTACCTGTGCTTCTAGCATGGGAGCTACATAGACATCTTTGTTGATTGATGATAATGAATCAATGCCTTTGAAATTTCCTAAGATTCCAGGTACTTTAAATAATTATTTTTTATATTGTAATAAGGATTTTCTTGCAAGACATAAACATGATAGGAAGTGGTGAATGAAAGGGCTTTTGATGTGGAGCGATGCCTCATGACCTTCTTTAGTATGTCATATTGTCCAAGTTGTTTAATTATTCCAGAATTCCTTTTTATTAAGGGTTTGGTAGGATCATCTAAATTATCAATGACTTTTTGTCTATACCAGTAATTCTCTAGTTTAGTAATTCAATTTGAGCTATGAAGTATTTGATTCAGCATGCGTGGTGGTTTTAATTTAGATTGGTCAAATAGTAATATTGTAGGTACATTGATGGGGGACCAAAAGCAACCTGTACATTTATATCACTTGTAGTTTATAGTTCATGATTTCCTCTATTGATATTTAACAAGTCTATTATGCTAGGGCACAACCCTGCACAAGTCTATTTTGTATTTTAATGCTTTTGAACTTAATATTTTTGAACTGGATCTGTGAGTTTCAAATTTGACCTAAATATTTCTACTGGCACTGTATGATCTAAATAGTGGAAGTGAGTGTGCCAATGAGATGTGCCATTCGGTACATTGCAATATCATGCTTTCAGTAGAAGATACTAACCAATTTTTCTACAGAGAACCAAAAGTGGGAGTCTTCTTTCATATTCAATGATTTCCAACATCATTTATATTGCTTGTTAGAGTTTTAGAGTGCTCACTTTCAGATTCATTTTAATGGTTCTTACTATTAATTATCCCATGACATTTTTTGCAGGAAACGATACATTTTATAGGAGGCTTTATGACCTCATGTTGCGAAGATTCGGGCCCACCATACGTACAAGGTGGAACATCATAACTGAACTAATTTTACCCCATCATTTTTTCTTCATATCATTAATTGGTGCAACATTTTTCCTTTCATTCGGGTCTTTTCTTATACTAGCTATATCTAAATTTTTTGTGTTTTTTCTTAAAAGGTGGAACTTCCAAGATAAAGAAAAAAAGATGAGCTCATCAAAGATATAGAGCATGAGTTTGGTAGTAATATTTTTGATCATAAGAAATTTATAAAAAAGCTTCCAAACATCTTAAGGTTGTGAGGGACTCATATAAAAAGAGTCTCATTCTAAACCCAAAGTACAAGTGTCCTCCCTTTGTTTTAGTGAGGGACTAGAATGAGTTTATTTTGGATGCAAAGGAGAAAGGGGAATGTCCAAAAGAAAGTACACCAACAAATCCAAAAAAGTATGCAATAGTATTAACTACTAGTACATTAATGTAATAATCCACTAATTAGTATTGATCTTTATATCTATATCATCTAACATATTTCAAAATTTTCATAGGTTGCTAGACACATCAAAGGCAACAAAGGCTAGGCTGGAAAAGGTTGGGCAACACAAACTTGGATCTGGGTGATATTCAAAAATCAAAGCACGAGTTGTAAGTAGTAGTAAATTAATTGTAGAGAAACAATATTTATAAAATGCAAATAATTTTGTTAATTAATAAAAAAATGTAGGGTGCTGATTTTAATCTGGAGGTCACGGAAGAACACAAAAAAATTGCCTTCAAGCAAGGCTATATAGCCATGGTTGAACACCTATGACAAGCTTCCATTGGCACAACCAAATAGTCTCCTGCATCATGTGCATAGGTAAATATTCCAAAAAACATATTACAAATTGAATACTTGAGCAACAATCTATTTGATAATGATGTGCATGACATTGTAATGCAGCCTATTAATTGTGACACAGATCATATGCAGCATCATGAAGCCCCTAATGTGCATCGTACTATCAATGGAGGTGCTCATTTTCTATTTAAAAATAATCATGTAATTATTAATACAATTTAACATCTTTAATTAAACTTTTTGTAACCTTTTTGTGTTGAGGATATAGAATCATGTCGTGCTGAACGAGTGCTAGAGGATGTTCAGACTGATCAGCTAGTAGATCATGTCGCACATTCAGGTAAAGAAAATCTATGTTTTTTTCTTTTAAATTAATTTTTTTATTTATAGTTCCTTTACTTAAATAAAAACTCATAATTCACTAATATAAAATGGTGTGAATTTAACTCATGAAGTTCTTGTTATTGCAGTGGACCCCCCTTTGGTGCAGCGGCTTCATGATGTTCCTGAATGGATAAGGAGGAGACATGTGTTACAACCAATAGAGGAGGGGGATGATGAAGACATTGATATTCCTCTTAGAAATTATATGAAAAAAAAAAACAACAAGAAAGCCAAAAAGAAATGATTATTCATGAATGACTTACTCTTGAATACTGTTAATGAATATTGTTAATGAATATTATTCATTAATGTTGGGTGTTAATGAATATTGTGTTAATGAATTATTCATGAATGAATTACTCTTGAATGTTGCATGTTAATGAATTATTCATGAATGTTGTGTGTTAATGAATGTTATCATGTGATTATAATGATTGAATGTTATATTTCAGAAATGGATGAATGAATGAATGTTATTAAATGTTAACGGGGAATTTAGAGTGATGTTGGGGGGCGGGGGGGGGGGGAGGAGAGGGGCCAAATGAGCTTCCATCTTCACGTGGTTGGCCCTATTTAGTAGAGAATATTTAACTATTCTTGAAAAGAAGTGAAGCTCAAACTTTAAAGATAAGCTTATAGTTAATAGTGACAACCAATTAGCAAGTCAAAATGAAGTTATTCATTACAGGTACCTTTTTAGTTTTTAAAGCACGATGTCATGTTTTAATATTGTGTAGTTTTTTTCTTAAGTTAAATTATTCTTTTACTATAACAACATAATTTATGACCATTTTAGTAACTATTCTAACATCACTTTATAACAAATCCTATTTTGGCAAAGATGGAGATAAGTGGTGTTGTCTATTCCTTGGGAGATTGGATTGCATAGGTCTATATCTCAAAATCATTGGCATGTGGTAGAAATGCATACTTACAACCATTTCATTTTACATTTAAAAACATTGATGATAATATTGCTTGTTTTAATTTATATTTTTGTCTATAGTCATTATAAATGTTGCAACCATAGTTAGCTTTTATAGGCTATGAAGAACATAGTTGAATACTACAGTAGTTTTGTGGTTAAGCATTTGTGTTTTCTCTACTCATAGTCCAATTTATTTATAGTTTGGAAGGGTACAATTAGTGCACAATCTACAATTTTATACTCTTTCATGTATTTATTTCATAATCAATTTTGTCATTGAGTTTTCTTGAACTAATTTGTAATAATATCTTTAATCTAGGGGCCTCTAATTTCAACTTCAATGGAAGAAAGAAGTTCAATACAAGAACACATCAGAAAGTCAAATCTATGAGTGTTGAATATTCCTCCAATGTATTTAACTATATTACCTACTATAATCTTTAAATTTAACTATATATGTTGTTCTTTGATAACCACTCATGTCGTTATATGGTAGGCTAAGAAAGAGAATAGAGAGAACAAATCATTTGGTTCGATGTGCATAGATGCTAATATTATAAGGATAAATATGTTGTTCTTGGATATTAAGAGAAGATATTCATTTCTTTCTGCTTATGATACAGGTTGGTCTATAAATATTCTTTTATATAGTTTGATGATATTTTTATAATGATCATGTAAATGTAAGAGACATTTGTTTGTTGGTGCAGTGGTCGGTGCTTATCTTATCAATTTGATTCTTGGCCTCTTAATGGTAAATCATTTGGAGAGCTTGGGTATAGCAAGACATTTCAAACATGAGATAAAAGAGGTTCTAGATGATGTCTATAGGTAATTGGGAGATATTTTTTCTGACTAATTGTAGTACATTTTATGAATTGACTTGCATATTGTTTGAAATAAATGTTCTTCCTGGGCAAATTTTGGATAGAGAATGAAATGGGTTAAGGAATGCCATTAGCATCAGACATAATAACCATTTCTAATAGTTAAGTCTTAATTTCAGATATTCTTGTTTCTAGTATATTTTATTCTATTTTTTAAGTTGTTAAGAATTTTCATTTATTTGTATAGAATTAGGTTTTTTTGGTAATCAATTAGATTCTTATTTATTTTCTTAGTTTATATATATAATATGAATTATGTTCAATTTAGAAGACCATGTTCAATTTATATAACTAGTAAGTACTGAGCCACTAGCCACTAGTACCGAGCCACTAGCTACCCCTGAGACCATGCTTGTGTAAATGATTGGTAAAATAGTAAATATATACAATTTCTAGGCTCAAGTTCCTATTCATCACTAGGAGATTAACTTATATTTGGAGATTTCAATTTAGTAGAATAGGTCAGCAATCTATGCTTTCTAGTTGATGGAGCATTCTAACAACCATTCAACCAATAGTTATCTCTAGTCGGTTGATTAGAATCAATTAAGGTTTTAAATGTTCAACTGTTTAATACAAACAAGCTCAAATTTGGGAATGAGTCATTCAAAGCTATGTATCTATTATTTTAATATGTTTTGGAAACATGTTCAACTGCTTGTTGCTTTGTCCTTTTTTTTAACCTCCCATGATGAGAAAAAATAAGATTCTTGGGTATTTTTGCGATAAAATGAGTAAAAAAATATGAGGGTGTATTGATAGAGATAACAAGGATGTAGTTTGAAAGGAATGAAGAATATTTACTAAGCATCTCAAAAATCAACAATCAATAATAGATGATATAAAGAATAAACCTTTGTTCTAAACTTTACAAATTCTTAAGAATAAGTGGTCTCTTCTTCTGACAGTGCATCTAATGAGGACTCTAAAACTATATCTACTCTAGAAATCTGCATTATACAACTCGACTATGGTTGGACCTTTCTATTTTAAAAGAGCAATTATAATTCTACAAGTGAAATGACTCTTTATTTAGGGATGTGTGATAATCTACCTAACTCTAACATTTGTGACTTTGAATCTAATCCCTTTGGATACTCCATAAAGGAGATGATGTTTCTACACATCATTTGTGAGCAGTGGCATCTTACTAAAATATATTTTCAACTTCATGAGTAAATCAACACATGATTTGTGAGTAGTTGCATCTTACAACCACCATCCCTGACCAATTTCCGTTGATACTATTTTTTCCAACGTCATGAGTAAATCATAGATGGATCATTGGCAACCAACAAAATAGATTCTGATAAATATAATGGGTACAATAGATTATTATATTTAGTATTATCTATGTAATTGTTCTTTTTTTGTTGGTTTCAAACTTTCACCAATGCCAATTGGGTAGATTCAATAGATAAAGTAAAAACCATAGTAGTGGCTACTTTTGGCCTCAGAGCATGAATTGTTTCATGGAGTAACAAGAAACAAAAAACATTAACTCTTTCCTCCACTAAGCACATCACAACTCCTATTCTCAAAGCTTAGTTTGGTTGAAAAGGTTGGTTTCTTAAATGCATGCCATTTAAACAAGGGAAGCAGTAGCTCACTATGACAATCAACATCCACTAATATAAGCATGTTCCAATCTCTCAGTGCACACAATGCATAATTTGCATCAAACCAAATGAATCAACCAAATTGATGATAGAACTACTACTTCTCAACTCAATATAACAGACATTCCCTAAATGTATAGGTACATTTTCTAATTGCATGTTCCTTTTACACATCACTTTGTTAAGTGCATTAACCATATATTGCATTCATTACATTTTCATTGCACATATTTCATTTACATCACAGTTTGATTACATTACTATATCTCATCAGTGTTTCATATATCAATCACATAACATATAGTGCATAAATAAAAATACTATATTACATACATCACATATCATAAAGCATGTTATTGAAGTCCATAATATACATCAAATATATCATATCCATATCATCAATCATGGTTTAATTTGTAGTTACATCCTATCATCACATATACCCATACATTAATGTCATCATCCACATATTTCTACATCATAAACCATTATAATCTTAATTATAACTATTTCATATCATATGCATCACATAACACATATCCTACATCACAAAAATAAGTACCATTAACATATACATCATAACAACATATACACATAGGTACATCCATGCATCAACATAAGAATCATGTATAACTAATTGTATCATCATATAGAACATCAAATAAAGTATATAGGAAGTCCATAATATCCATAAAATGACCCATCAAAGTGCCAAATCATATATAATTGTATAAATATCATAATAAAAAATTGAATGCTACATCTAAAAATGTATCAAAATGCATAAGTATTACATAAATATCTTCCCATGAAGTTAAAATTATTTGTCACATGACTAGGTGGTATTAATATAGATAGCTAGGATGGACCCCCATCATGTCTTTTTGGTGGCACTGGTGGAATGCCCAATGAACCCTAGGATGCCTTGCTTATGCTCTATAACTATATCTAATTGGAGGATGGAGGCTTCCTCTAATTCTTTGTCACTTCTTAGTGTAGATTCCCATATAATATGTTTCCTTTGATCTTTCTATACCTTCCTCTCATAGTGAATTAAAGACATTGACCACCACCTATCTTACCCCTATAATTGTGGCTTCCTATTTAGTGCTTTGTCTCTCTTCTCTATAGGTATCTTTATTTTCTCTTCTATTCATCTCACTCTACCATTAGTATCTATAACTTATTTCCAAAATCCTCATCCTCATCCTCTAGACTTACAATCACAATGCCATCCCACCCTAATAAAACTCTAACTCATCCACCCTTCTCTATAGATTTGGTAATGAAATCTCTAAACACACACTCTACATTTTCTTTACTTGCACACTAAAATATGATTTTGAAAATTTTTTGAGAGATGTTTTTCTTGTGCCATGGCTTGCCATTGAAGTTATATATATATATATATAGCAGTTTAACCTCACAATAACCAAGTCATTTTATTGCTAGCCCAAAATTTTTGCCTCAATGGAAAGAGACAATACCCTACCACATCCCGAGTAAGTGAAATAAGCATGTTTCAATTTCTCAGTGCACACACAATCCATAATAACATACATTTGCATCAAATCAAATGTATCACCCAAATTGACAACAGGATTACTATTGCTCAACTCAAAATAACACATTCACAAAACCACATTGACCAGACAAGTTTGTCAAGTTCAGAGATGTTTTTGTTGTGAAATGGCTCACCACTAAAGGAATCAATTTATATATCCATATTGGGCATAGCCGTTTAACTTCACATTAACCAAGCCATTTTCGTGTTTTCCTAAAGTTGGCCTCTATGGGAGGAAACAATACCCTACCACATTCTTAGTAATGCACATGTACAACCCATTGACCAAACCAATTTGAAACAAATGCCTTCTCAATGCATCAATAATAGTAGACATTACCATGAGAAGTACAATTAATAGCGTTAGGAATATTCAACAATATGAAAACATTATCATCAATTCTACGTAGCATCAACAATATTTGGAACATGGCTAGCAATGGTAGGCATTTACAACATCAAAGTCAATCAAAATAACCATAACATTAAAATCAATGGGCAATGCATCAATACCACACCCTTCATATCTAATATTATGCCCCAAAAGCCTTGGATTGTCTTCAAATGCTCAATCTTTACCTTAGACTCTACACCATTATCCTTTCTGGAAAGAAAATATCCATTATGAAATTAGTCCTCTATGCTTGATAGGATTCATCAAAGTAGAAGTAAAATGGTGAATATGAATGTCAATATAAAGACCATGAGTTAATAGGCCAATTCTACATGGTTCAATAGTCAATAAGCTTCTCATAGTCATCGGGAATCTAGGCTTCACCAAAATATGCTACAAGTGGTTTGATCATGAAATCCATCTACATAGACTTAGCCTAATCATGGTTATTCTATTATACAAGCATCAAAATATTATAAGGTATACAATATGACAAGCTGAGTTCAAATGTCCAAATTTGGAATAGTATTAAACATGAGTGTAGATCCAAAACCTAATTCTGACAAATGTGTTGTGTCTTGCATGTCAACATACCTTGTTGGTTTCTTATATGGCAATCAAGTCAATTTTTGGCTAGTCAACCTTTTTGTTTGGACAATAATTATGAAATATTTAAGCTATTTTTCTAGTTTTGTAACTTGACTGCATTAATTAAGATGAATCAATGATCAATTTAATACGTAGATGTATGATTATGAAATTGTATTTCATTTCTTATATGATTACATCATGTGATGTATGCCAGTCATGATTATATTTAATGTTTATATCTAGTCATATTATCTCAATTACTAAGTTGATATTTGTTATGAGTCTCTAAGTGGTTGTAGGACCTAATAGGATGAGAGTGTGGTTTAAGTAGACAGGGTTAGCCTCTTAGAAGGGGATGAACGAGATGATCTCATAGCCCCCACACCACTTAGGATTTGATGCAAGTAATTAATGTCGCATTTTACTCTAACCCAGTTCTTGTATGTTCTATGAGATGTAATGAAATTGGTAATAATGTAGCATTTATAATAAGTAAATTATTAGCATATTAATCATTTTCTTAACTGAATAAGTTATTCATGGCAATGAAAATATATAATTTCATCTTGAAGACAACTTAAATGCATTCAGATTTAAAATTCAATAATGATCTTCACACATTATATACTTTTTTTATAGCCCTTCCTAACATAATAATAATAATAACAAATGACACTAACTTATTTGTTTTTTTCACATATAACTCTTTAGTTTTTCTTATGGAATTACAATTGCGTCAGTTATTTTCTCCCAATGTTTATAAAACAAAGCAAAGGTGCATTCAAGGGTAACAATGACTAGAGAAGGGAAGGTGCTTGTTCAAGCTATGAACAACATTTTTTTTAGGTTCTTCTTTCTCTTCCATGTGAAAACTTAAAAATGAGTCTTTTCTTTGATAGAAAACTATGTAAATGTTAAGGTGCAAGTTTAATCTAAATTTGGTATTTTTCTCTATTAAAGCTTCTTGAAAGAAATTGTTCCTTGATTAATTCTCTACCCTAGCTGTTCATGCATAACACATCCTAAATATAGTGTGGTTTGAGTATGAAACACACATAAGGAAGATTAAAAAGAAAACAAAGGAAGATTCACTGCTTCAATTAACTTTCTATCACTTGATTTTGAAATCAATTGTAACTGCTTAAGAATTGTGAGATTGAAATAAGGTGTCTCTTTTATAGTGAATTGAATTACTTCATCCTATTTTATTCTTTTTCTCTTGACAATTCCCTGACCAAACATCTCTAATTTCCTCATACAAATGAGTATTGGATGCACACTAGATTTTGTCACTAAGACAATGTTGCAAAAGGTACACTTTCAAAGGTATTGCTAAGATGTCACCCAAATGATACCAAAAGCTATTGCCCATCCAACAACACAAATATTTATGCTAGAAAAAATATAGGTACACTTTCAAAGGTATTCTCAAGAGATTCATCAATACCTTTCAAATGCTTCAAAAAGGGTTCAAATGGAATTTTCATTGGGCATTCATATACGCAATTTCCTCCAAAGATGCCACAATGTTGTCCTAGCTACATACAATAATGGCATAGCTTAAAGAAAGTAACTGAAATTACTATAGAAAAAGTTATGCATTGTAAAGTTTGGAAATATGTACAAATGCCCCAAAGCCAACAAAAATAATAGTTTATATAAATTAATAATTTGAAACCTAGCAAGAAAATACCATATTAGATAAAGTGAACAATCACCAGCATGTGCTCATTTCTCTCAGGAGGTTATCTTTGCTGAAATAAAATTTTCTAATCTCTTATAGAATTTAGATTGTGATGATAAGTACACCCCAATCATCCTAGAAATCTACAACAGAGCTGTCCAAGTTTATGGCCTATTATTATTATGAGCTTTATAAGTTTATATAGTTCATATTTTGTTAAAAATTGCAATTACATTTTGGTTTTCTTTGTGTTGAACATAATCAAAATTAAACCCATTTATTTCTTATTACAGGGCCGCATCAACCTTATGCTCAAAAAAAGAAGAGGAAGCCTCATGTTATAAGATTAGAACCACAAGAGCCATAGGAGAATGTCAAAGATAGTCACCATGTGCCTATTAGCAATAGGTACATCGTGACTATCTTAGACATTCTTCAATCAGGAATTCTCTTTTAGTTGAGCTCACAATGGAGATCAACTAGTGAAGATGTTTTGTTAGTGCCTTCAGAATCAGTAGGAAAGTGGGGTGTGGGACCTCCTCCAGATAATGGTAACATTGGATCAAATCCAACATTAAGCAATCAAGGTTTATAAGAACCAACTCCAAGGTAGTTCATCATATTAGAACATGGAAAATGATGCCTTGTACTACCTTTTTATGTTTATCGCTTACCTATCTGCAACTCCACAATCGATATTGATAGCCTCTTGCCCTCACCATGCAATTGAACTACTTTAATTTTATTGATGCAGCTGAACTAGGAGTCTTTTGTGTTCTTGAAAAATTGTAAGTTTTCAACTTTTGTGAAGCCATTACGGATGCAAATGAACAACTGGTGAGGTGTCAATTTTAAGGCAAATTTTTGTTTCTATAACATACAGTTCAATTGCTAGAAATATTTCATCTAGAGGTGTCAATTGATAGATTGTTAACTTTTCATGTCATTTTCTACTTTGGTTGGGTAGTTTTCCTTGCATTTGTAAATCTTGCTGCAATCTTTAGCCTAATGATAGTTTGGTATTACATCCAGGGCGATAACATAGTTGACTTAAAACTTTGCATTAAAGAAAACATCGAGGGATAATATTTGAACTATGGATATTTGTAAATTATGTTGGTTTTAGACATAGTTATAGTTATAGTTATAGTCGTGCTCTTATGATGATGTGATTGGGACTGTAAGTTTTTTTGTCACATTCATCTATTTGAAAAATAAAGATTAGTTAGTGAAATTATAGGCTTTCATTCTTGATTAATAATTCTTTCCTAATTTTATTTTTCCCTGCAATCTTCACAAGTAATGGTGTCTCAAGAACCACAATTTAGATAGGTTGTGCCAATTATTGCAAAGGCTTTGCTCTCATAGGAGCCTTTTAAAATGCACAAAATTTGAGTTGTAAAGCATAATTGCTTGGTGGAGACTTAGGATGTCATGCACATTTCTTCCTCCTTCCCATTGTTTTGTATGAATGAAATCATGTGATGAACAAAAAAATGGTGTGGAGGTAGAAATGTGCATGATACCTTGACTCTCATGCATCGAGCAATTATGCTTTAGAATCAAATTTTGTGCAGTTTAGAAGGCTCCTATAAGAGCAAAGCTTTTACAATAATTGGCACAGCTCATCAAAATTTCTACATATTATTGGTCTCAATTTCGATGCACATGTCTTCATTTTGATGTCGAATGTATGGCATTGGTGTAGAAAACTAAGGGGTGTTGGTCATAATTTCAACACCAAATTGGTCAGGATTTATGTTGAAATTTTGACCAGTGATGCCTGCAAATGGGAAAATAATAGTTCAAGTTGGACCAAGGAAATCGACAAAATTTGCATTGGTAAGTCCACCTTTATGATGATGCAAAATGTCTTTGTCAAAAAATTGACTAAAAAAGAGTGACAACAAGTTTAGTTGCCAATTTGACCAACTCTAGTCACAATTTTGACCTTTTCAAGTCAAAGTTTAGGCTTAAATTTACTAGTGAGCTAAAAGAATTGGCACAGGGCCTAGAAGAGGACAAAAAGGAAGGTGTTGAGGAAGAAGAAGTTGAGGAAGCACCCACTAAAGCCAAATCCACCAAAAGGAAAGCCAAAAATCAGCCTGCACCCCAGCCCAAGGCAAAGAAGGGGACAAAGCCCATTGAAGTCAAAGCAAAGAAGCCTACTACAAGGGCTACGACCAAGGCTGCAACTCAAAAGGAAAAAGATGAAGCCAAAGAGAAGAAGAAATCCACAAAGCAGACTGGTGAAGAACCAAGGAAGAGAAGGAAATATGTTACCCATCTAGACTTAGATGAAGAAAGAATAGAGTCAGATGATATCAACCAATTTAAAGTGGTAAGTCATCTCACAAAGTCTTCCATTGACAAGTTATGTGTAAATATTAGAAAAGAAAACTTGAATGGTTTAAAGACTATAGACTTTAATAAGGTCAATAAAGAAGAGCAAAATAAAATAGAGGAATCAATATATGCAATGATGGTTGAATACAAACACACACCTCTAGAGTTAGATAGTACAATGCCTAAGGAGCTATACAAGATAGTTGCAGATAAGTGGCATTTTTGTTTGCAAATGGAGAAGGAGATAAGAGAATCAACCCTAGCTAGAATATTGCCAGACCTACCTAAAGGTCAAATAGCTAAGGCAAATAGGAGGCATAATAGAAAATTTTCTCCTAAAAATAGAGCATTTTGTATCCTCCAAAATAAGATAGAGGATGTTGTAAATAAATCCACCAAATTGTGGAAATCAATATACAAGTCAATTAATGATGTATTTGATGAGGAATATAAGGTTGAGGCCAGCTCAAAGAGAAAAGAAGAAAAAGAGACAACAGAGAAAGTGGAGGAGAAGAAAAGTGAAGAGGAGAAGAAAGGTAAGGAAGGAAGAGTAGAAGAGGAAGCAAATAAGGAGGAAGAAGAAGAGAATATAGCTATAGGAGAGGAAAATTCATTAGATGAACAAGAAGAAAAAAGTGTACAAGACACACAAATAGCACCTCCTAGCCCTCCTCATGCCATTATCATACCTGCAAAGATTATAAAAATAAAGGATGTTATTGACACTTTATGTCAAAACATCAATCCTTTAACTGCAAAGGATCTCTCAAAGATCCTTCACCAATCTACCCTAAAGGAATAGTTGTGTTCAAGCCTTGTATTGGTGAGTGTAGATGAATTACAAAGAGCAGTAGAAGCACCTCAGAGAGAAAAGGTGAAGCCAAAGGAACAACTTTTACATACACTGCTACTAAACTCCTACTACTTCCACCACCATCTCCACCAAAAGCAGTAAGTGTTGCACTTCAAATGACGAGTGTAGCAATAGGGGAAGATATAGGAAAACAAGAACAATCAATAGGTTCACCCCCTTTTTTGTCAAAGATAAAGGGAAATTAGAAGAAAGGAAGGAAGAGACAAGAGATGAGGAGCAAGCTACAATATAGACATTGGTTGAATTACCAAAAACTGGTACTCCCACTCAGACTCTTTAGAAGCCAAGCATTGAAATGATATCAATGCAAGTTCAAACACTAGGCTCAAGCTCTAGAAAGGTAGTCAGGATACTTCACTATGGAGATCCTGAACTTGATGAATAGATCATCATTCCCTCGTATGAATCCAACACCCTCACAATAGAAAAGATAAATGAAATACAAGGTGTACTGGATAGGAGAAAGAGACAAGAAGTATTGAGAAGAGAATACAAGTATAGGAAACAATTGAATGAGATAAAGGACATCCTCATGGATGCCTTCAGCTTGCAGTCACCAGATGAAACAAGGCCTATAGTAGAACAACTATCAGATATAGTTGATCAGGTGACTAATGAAGACCATGATACAAATGTAAAATTAATGGAATGGTCAGAAAGAAAATTCTAGGGCAATGTAAATGAAAAAATATCAAATAATATAGCATTAGCACAAGTTGAATTGGCTAAGAAACTAGAAAGAGTGAAAATTGTACTTGGGAATGCTTTCTCATTGGACACCAAACTGTGTGATTTTTCCAACTTTATACAAGAGACTAGCTGAAGAATAATGAGCTTGGAAAGAAATCTCAAGATTTCTAGCATGCAACTTCCAACAAATCTAGCTTAGAGTGAGAAGCATTTTACACAAACACTTCACACGCAAAGGGAATTAGTTGTATTAACAACAAAGGAGGAAAATATAAAGGCAAAATTGATGCAAATCTAGTCCTCCATAACTCCACACTTAGAGGTCCTCCACAAGGAGCAAGCATACACAGAAATAGTCCTAAAGAAAGATCCAAATCTTTCTACCCTAGATGGACTTGTACACCTTTCTGCAGAGACTACCACCCAACACAAGTCATTGGACATTGCATTGGAGAATTGGGATGCAGCTCTAAAGATACTCCTGGAGGTAAATAGTACATTTTTGGCTAAGTGTGGTATTACTCCTTAGAACCCTTTGACACTAGTGTCAAAAAGGGGGAGATATATACATTAGGGGGAGATATGTATATATGGAGAGATATATGAAGATATATGAAGAATATCAAATTTAAATTTTGATAATTTTGATTACATTCTTTCATTTTGAGAATAAAGTGGAACATTTGTAGGTAGCCAAAAGGGACAAGAAATAAGACAAAGTGAGGGGGAGATGCAAAATTTTGACAAGCATGTAGAAAAAAAATCTAAAATAGGGAATTCATATAGATCAGATACAGTATATAGGCATAGGGAACAGGAATAGGACAAAGAATAGAGAGAATCAGGCACATCACCACATAATTTTAGTTTCAAGAATGGACTAGGAATAATCAACTCAAGGGGAGTCATAAGGTATAGTGTTGCTCACAAAATTTTGAACAATTTTTGAAATTTTGCATGTATGTTGAGCAAGAATAAAGATTGTACTAAATCAGATAAGTTCATCAATGCATAGTTAATTGTTTTTGACACTCATGTCAAAGGGGGAGATTGTTGGTCTTAGAATAGTCTTGAAATTTGAGTGTCAACACACTTAACCAGTTACACCATATATGCTGAGTACACTATGCATGCCGAGTGAGTTATAGTAGGTGCCGAGTCAAAATCTTAATAGGTGCCAACCAAGTAATAGATGATGAGCAAGACAGAGCGTAGTATGTGCCAAGTGATTCAGGAATATTCATGTGCTGAGCAATCCGAAAATGTAATAGGTGCTGAGCAATCCATAAATGTAACATGTGTCGAGCAATACAAGAAAATTCATGTGCCAAGCATCAACAATATAATATGTTCTAAGTAACATAGAATCAACATAATAATTTTTGCCTTCACAAACTAAGATGTAAACCATTTTTGGAGCTGACTTAGAGAGATTTCAAAGGAGAAAAAGGATAAGTACAAATCATTTACATTCCATATGTGATCTACATGCAACCAATCAAAAAAATGGAGAAGACATGCAACCAATGAGAAAAATGCAAGGTATGAGCAGGAATTTGAGATTCAATGTGGATCGTAGATCCATACCTAACCCTAAGTCTTCACAATCTTTAAAAGGAGGTCGAAAACCCATTGCATAAGAGGATTATAATAGTGTATGGGGAGATTATAGTGAAAATTCAGTGTGAAGAAGGAAATACTTAGAGGAACAAAGCAACAGTTTCATATCTAGTTCATTAGAACTGGATAGGGGACACAGACAAAGATCAGATCAAGCAAGGATCAGAACAAGAAGAGCAGATCTAGTACCTGAACCCAACAATTGAAGATTGCACTCTATCAGATTTAATTTTCTAATACTTTCTCATCATTGTATTAGACGCTGAAATCCTATGTTGATAGGTTAGCTTAATAGCTAGGAAGGAAAACCTTTGGAGAAGATGATGAAAATCTTATGTATTAGGTGGGTTTAACAACCTATTGTAAATCTTTTAACAGGGTGACACTTCATGTAAAGTGTTTTTAAATCCTCTAACCAAGTCACTATTGACACAGTGTAAAGCCTCTAATAGGGTATGCCTTTCATAGGGCAGACCATCAAAAGTGGTTGAACATATTGCTGCAGTAATTTTTGTGGGTGTCATCCCCACCCCAATTTTACCTTCTTATTCCTAGAGGGTTTCTGGGTTAGCAAATCTCTTGTGTTATGTGTTGATGCATGATTTCATTTCATGTTTTCTTATATGTTTACATGCATGTACTTTACTTTCAGTTATGTGTTAATGAGGGTAAAAAAGGATGAAAACTAGTTACTTCTGATTCACCCACCACCCCCCACCCCAGAAGTACTCTTCCCATTTGAGCATTCCAACACAATATAGTTTTTAATTTTTTTCTTATGAAGTTATGGACTCATTTCCAAGGTTTCTAACAAACATTAAATACATCCTGCCAAATATTTATTACATACTTATTTCTTTCTTTTTCTCTACTTTTTTTTATTTTGGATTTTTTTTTTCCCTAGGAAGTATGTCATTTGATTGGAAGGTTAGAGTTTAAAATTTTGAGATTAATCATTCTCATAAATTGGTTCGTGAGAAGAGGGTAGTTGGGTGTCAGTGCAACTTGGGTGGAGATCCTTTGTAGGATTCAAATAGTAGTGAGGCTTGAGTTTTGCATCCTTTGAGAAGAGTGCACAAATGGGTAACAAAACTATACACAAACATAAAAGAATTTAAAATCGATCAAATCTCAAAACATATATCTAGTCAAAACAAACCCTATCATATTTATTCAATTATAAAAGAGACAAAAATGGAAGAAAAGAGGTAAGATATGTACCTGATTTCAAAAGGCCTTCATAGAGAAACCCTTGCAATCAGTGGTAGCAAGAGTTTTTGGTAACAATTCTATTTCCTGTGAAATGTTACCTTTCATTTTTTTATCACAAAGACTTAGCCAATAAATTAATTCATCGACATACACAATATAGTTTATAATTTGTTATAAAGTTTTGGGCACATTACCAAAGTTTTTGACAAAAATTTAAATACATCTAGTCAAATATTTATTACATACTTTATCAGTTGCTTTTTCTCAACTTTTTTTGATTCCAATAAATATGATTTTTTCTTAGGAAAAATGCCATTGACCAATCAAAAGTAAGAAATTTGAATCTTATAATGAATTTAAAATACAATGTCTAAAGTTTTAGCTTTCTACATTTTATTTTTGCCACAGAAACTAATATGAGGAAACTAACAAGAACATTAGTTCCCTACCTTATACAAAGCAATGAATAATAAAAAACAAACACATGCCAACCTTTGCTTCTGAGTGTGTATCATTTTTGTGTTGATCATGTTTCTTGTGCTATGAATTTTGATTGGGTAATTTTCCATCTTTGTAATTTATTCATCAAACGTTGTTAAGAGACTTAGTTTTTGAATTGTTACATATTTGGCACAAATGTCCTCATAGGTTGAAACATTTATTATGTAGTAATAATATTGAAATTAAAAGATGTCACACATTGTTATCCCATTCTTAGTTGGTTGTTTATTTTTTTATTGTTTTTCCCCTAAGA